>LOJH01016058.1:0-22624 GCA_001685095.1 Ellobius talpinus | reverse complement strand
TGTGTGTGTGTGTGTGTGTGTGTGTGTGTGTGTGTGTGAGTGTGTGTGTGTGTAGCATACCACTCATAAGAATATATTTGGTGTTTGGTCATGGTAAATATTCTACAATAGTATCATCTCTACCTGTAGAAAGTCAAACTTTAGTGAAAAATATTGATGACACCACTGGTCTCCAAGCATGGATTCACATTTTATCTGCTATTTAGTGGAATAATATTGATTTTATGATACAGCACAAAAATCAGGACCTTGGAGTCAGACTATGAATAAAATCTGTCGTCATCTATCCAAATTATTTCAGGGTCAGTTTCTTCATCTCTAAATGTGAGATATGACAATTTGATGTGTTTTTACAAGAATGCACATATGTTCAACACAGCTGCTAACATTCAGTAATTATTATTGTTTCCTTTACCACCATAAAACATAAAGCATAGGTTGAGTTAGAAGTTGGTACATTATTCCTTTTTCAGTGTTTGAGATGATTTATCTATAATTTGAAATTATCTGTTCAATTAATTAACATGAATTTAGACTTTATTTACAATTTTTGAACAGCTACTATGTGCTAGACTTTATGTTAGGTATGTGTTAAATATCTACTCTATGCCTAAAATTATTCTACTTGTCCTGGAGAATAAAATTATCAACAAAATCTCCTTCTTAGTTTATACATTGCAGACAGTTCTGTCACATGTTTACTACAAAGGCAGCCAAGTTATTCAACCCAGTCTCTTTGTGTTTCTTGAGTCACTAAAGAGTAGTCTTGTTTGGAATTTCTATTTTTCAATATTTAGATTAGTTTGAAAACATCAGATTTATCATTAATAAACTAAAGCTCTCGTTGCAGTATTTTGCATGCCTCAAACAACTGTGACTTTCGTTAAAAGCTTTATTTTTTCCATTAATGTTTGTACCTGATTAAACTTCAATACAGGTGCACATGGCTTGGTAATCATACTTTTATATTTTGCATGCAGATTAGTGGCACAGGAATTTGCATAAATTTGTTATGCGCTGATGCAAAAATGAATGCTCAAGCAACTTTTATTTTTATCTAATCAAATCACTGCTTAATGAAAAAGGACTGGCTGCTTGCAGAGGTGCACTGAGCCACACTCTGGGGACTCCAAGGATTTACAATTCAGTAGGAGTTCCCTGCCAGGGTTTGACTTCAGGACAACTAAAGTACTAGTGAAATCTCTGCTCTGAAAAACCAATCTGATCTACACAAGTTATGAAGAGATAGTTACAGATGGGACTTTCTTTATTAAAATTCACTTTGCAAAATTAAACACTTAAAAGAAGTCAGAAGGGGTCTGTAGCAATAGCATCAATAAAAAGCACACTGGTAGCCCACAGGAGGCTTAACAATTATACTGTCCCCAAACAAGATTGTAAGCCTTAGCAAAATGGTATCAGAATCAATAGGGCAGGGAAACTTAAATCCCTTATGTTGACTTATCATCTTCTAGAAGAGAGACATGAGGGCATATCCTAAGCTTCCAAATGAATGGTATATTGTTGTCCAATCAAGTGGTAACTATGAACACCACTAGCCATATACAGCGGGATATATACATTTATTCGTTTCTATTTTAATTTTTGAATTTTTATTGTCTTATTATTTTGTATGCATAGTTGTTTCCCCTGGTTATACATCTGTGCACCACATACATGCCATGACTTCAGAGGCTAGAAGTGGGTATCAGATACTCTGGAACTGGAGTTGCAGATTATTGTGAGCTGCCATGTAGGTGCTGGTGATTTGATCTAAATTATCAAGAAGAGCAACCTGTACTCTTAATATCTGAGCAATCACTATAGCCCAGCTTTATACATAAAAAAGAGATTGGTCCTATATGGTCTCATTTCTTTATGTGTAGTTGATATCTATATACAACAAAATTTTCAAATCATATTCTTTATTTATATTTCATCATTATAAATAAAAGTTTTAAAATAAAAAAGAATGAAAGATATTAAAAAGAGAAAAAAGATCTTTATATCATGTTTACATTCCCAGTACATTCTAATTTACTGTTTTAATACTACAGAGAAGGATTCAATAAATATTTGTCTGAATGAATAAATGTACTCTGAAGTTCCTGGCACAGTTATTAGTCCTTTCATGTGTTTGTTTTTTGTCTTTTCTTAATAAGTGAGTAAGATACTGAACAAATGGATAAACTGCTTATCCTGTGTCTCACATCAAATCCGAACAAGTAGAATGTTAGTTGAAAACACACAGAAAGCTTTTACTTAATAAAAATTCTACAGGACAATTAGACAACTGTGCTTTAAAAGGTCTTAAACCCTTCCCTGTGAAATTTGTAAAAATAAATAGCTTGAATATACACTATTGCTTTCCAAAACATTTTCAAAGGTAACCTGCAAATGTATTTTCTAAATTCTTAGATATCTTCAAAATTCAAAGTTCATCATATATTTCCTTCCTGAATGTCAGGAATTTTTTTCTCCACAAAGATTACTTAAATGTATTCAGTCCATGATTTTATTCACCCTATTTACCGGTCTCACTTTCTCCTTCTTCCTGACCCCATGTGCATCAGGCCACCAATTCCATTGTGCACAGCAAAGGCATTCTTTCATTCAGAAGCCTGCATTCTGGTTTTCAGCATAGAGCACACTTCCACTGAGTAATCCTGCACTTGCCCTGTGCTTAGTTTAGCTTGTTAGCTGCTTACAGGTAGGCTTAATGAAACCCAAACTCTTCACTGGCCTCCTACTTGGGGTGGGATTACTACACTCTGCTCTCTAGTCTAGTCATAAAATTATGTACATGTCAGCCATCTTTCAAATATCTGTACCTAATCTAAAAGCAGCAGCTAAGAAGTGTGTGCGCTTGGTTCAGCACAACTTATCACTGGAGGAAAAAATGTACACTCTATTGAAGGGGAGTCTGTAAAGTTATCTATATATGAAAAATTTGGCATACTGTGGCTGCACAGGACTTTTTTCCCAGTAGTTTCAAGTTCAATGAAGCAAGAAGCCGACTCTTTTTCTGCCTTTGGCTAAAGGAAAGCTCAAAGGCTATTAAGTTTCCAAAAGGCTTTGGGAAATACCAAATGACTGCAGGGAACTCCCATGTGCTCCTAAAATTTTATGCCGTGTAACCAGAGAACATTTGAAGTTTCTTTGAACTAATGATGATTTTTACATTTTAAAGTGGTAATTATTACAATATAAGCCAAAGTGTTTACTTTCCTTCCATTGCTCCACTGTGGCTTGCAACCAGAGGGGGGTTAAACTCTGAGCTTGAAAAATACTCTTCCAAAAGCTCTCTAAGCCAATTGCAATTACCTTCATAGAAGAATAATAAAAATGAATAAAACAAAGATTTTGAAATTAAAAGCAGTAGCAGAAAAAGTCTGTAGCAAACAAGTGGCCTTGAAACTGAGATAACAAGAGCAGTGAATAACATTGAAATATATATATATATATATGTAATTCAATATATATGTATATATAATATTTATTTATTTATAGGTTTAGGAACACTGGGGGAGAAGTACCCCGAGTAAACAAGCCCCTCAAAACAAGAGAAAATGCATGCATATCACTGCATTTCAAGGTCAATTACATCCTCTAATGAGCCGTGCCAGCTTTTGCTTAGCCCTCTGAGTTGGTCTCAAGCAGAATTCTAAGCAGAGAGTAATTTGTTTTTCTATACTTCTACAAAAATTATAAACAGAATAACAGGTATTTCAGTTGGTTTATTTCAAGCAGGTCAGCTCTAGTCAGAACAGACAGCAAAATTACTACTGGAATGTTTTAGAATGATAACACATTTTTATAAAATATACTTTTACATCCACACTCCTTAGTTGTCATTGAAACCAACAGTGAATCTTTCTACCAGATTTTGTAGGAGATCCAAAGAATTTTCTTTATTCTAGAATGGATCTTTCGTGACTCTGGGTCAAAAGCTTTCCTTGGGGGTTACCAATAGTTAAGGATCAACAGTTTGGGGTTAAAATGTTAGCTATACCTTCTGGCATAGAAAGCACTTCCTTTGAATACATGACTTTAGAATATTTATTGTCAATCAACAATCTCAAAGAACTAAAGATTTTCACTTATTAAGTTTAAAAACTAAATGCTGTTTTCTTATTGTACACTTGGTATGATCTAAACATTATATAGTAAGTACCCTTTTCAGTGTTATTAAATAAAGATTTACTGGGTACCTACTATAAGCTAGCCTAATATTCCTAGAAAATTCCAAATAAATGAAAGACTGAGCCCCTTGCCCTTAAGGCATGGCAATTGGCCAAGGAAGTGTAATTTACTTGCATGTGTACAAGCGTCCTAAACCTTTAGTGAAGTAAAAAGATTGTATTAGAGGCCTCACACTTTCTATCTTTTAGAATGCCAAAACCTCCCACAGTTATTTACTTCAGAATCTACCCCATGCACAAGGTCAGTAAAATCACCAAGGACATAACCATAAGTACTTTCAAATGCTTATAAAGCAAGACAAAATGTTTTTGAAAACACGGTTGACTCTTCTTTCTTCTCACTGAATAAAATGAACCTAAGTCATCACTGCCAAGATTATGTTTGCAATAAACAGATTTTGAGATTATCAGTATTATCAGTATTGCTTCAGTTTTTAAGCATGCAATAATGTCACAAAACAACTTTGTTTTCTCCTCTACTCCAAATATTGGTCTGTGTCTATAATTTAGTTCAGAGAACTTTGTTCAGTTAGAAGCAATTGAAAAACTTGGGACAAAATGGTCAAATTACCTCTATTTCTTACTCATCAACTCAGTGAGTCAAAATAGCTGTGCAAAGTGCTATGAATTACAGGTTTTAGCTTACTATTTATCTACTGTATTATTTCATTATATGAAAGTGATTTTCCCCTGCACTGATTCTCAGAGTTGGTTACACTAATATCTGAATAATTTAAGTACCATTTTGTAATGGTAAGTAATTTTACTGACCCATGTTGCAACAAAAACCAAAGAAGTTTGTTACTTTGTTTCTTTTTTCCTTAGTTGACTATCATTTAACTTTGTTGCCATCACCATGTAAAATGTGCATATTACAAATAAAATATATGTATTATTTTAAATGAATATAGACACGAGAAACAAGAGGTCCATTTCATATCTAAGTATACTTTTTATTTGATGACATAATTGAGCTGTTAGATAGCTAAAAGAGGTAGACTTTTGAGGAAAAATGAAGAGCCCATCCAAAGACAATTATTTATCAGCTTGTGTAATAATTGGTTTTAGAGAATTTGAGTCTAAACAGAAACTTTGTAAATTGAATCATGTCCCTATTGATTTATATTACAATATTAGAGATGATTTGCTTCTATTTATGATCTTTGGTTGTAAATTTATATCCCTTTAGCCTATTTTTTCACTACCTTCCATTTTAGGTTAACTACAAATTGATAAACAGATATTTAAATATTCCAGAGGGATTTCAGCTTATTAAAAATGATGTGGACATTTCCAAAAGAAGTACAGAAGACTAGCAATATGATGAATTACAACATAATGAACCCTACTGTAAGAGTGGGACCTCATTAGCTTTCTTGTAGGAAGATGCACTACATCTTCCTACAAGAAAAGGTAGATGTGGGGGAGAGACATTGAAATGTTTTTGCCATGCTGTAAAAGGGGAAAATCTACTTTTATATCAAAGCCATTGAAAGGATCTCTTCATGTAGGTCTTACTTCTAGTGAGTTATGCACAAGGGCATTTAACTGGACACTGCAGCTTTAATAACCTCAGAGTCGCCACTGCAGATGTCTACACCAACACAGGTTTGAAAGAGAAGCAGATGGCTGGAAAACTCTTACTGAGATTCTCTAATGATTTCCAAAGGTATAACAGCAAGTAGCTTTTATGTATAAATGATGTTCACCATATGGTAAAGCATTATTGAATATTTTACATAAAAATCAAACTATTTTGGTAGGATTGAATAAAACTGAGGCCAATTAAAAGTAAAGTTTCTTCAATAAATAATGGACTAGGTTTAGAACACTAAGCCTAAAACAAGCTATGAGAAGGGAAAATGGAGAAAGTAGATGTAGAAAGAATAAATGGTCTCAGAATTTTAAAAGCTTTACTTTCTCAAATACAGATCACAATTCCATTAAGGCTTGGGACATTATCTTGAAAATACACTGAATCTGAAACATTGTAAGCAGATTAAATACAATATAAAATGAGTATTAATATAACAGACAGTAACTTGGTGGTCTAATAACTGAGGTCCACAAATGCTGGAAATAAGTATTACATAATCCAAGTCAATAGTTCAGCAGAAGTTTGGAGAATGGAAATCAGAGGATCCAGATCACTGTCAGCAAACCAAACACACTGTCTAATCCATTGACACCTTTTTCCTGACAAATGAATAAACTGCCCAAATCACAGGTCCCCAATAACTGCAGACATGAGAGAATGTTTATGTCACTGTTGAAGGGAGTAATAGGTAAGCATCCGTTAATGGAAGCATTGACTGGTCCTACTGATCAAGAGAGGAGAAGATATAGTTACAAGAAGGAGACTGCTTGCTGACTATATGCTTCCTGCTGATAGTTTCTAGCAAAATACACCTTTTATTCACTTCCTAAGACACCCCATCCAACAAGTAGAATAGAAGAGTAAGTACAATATTCCTTCCTTCAACCATGCTGCACTGTTATCCTAACAGACGGGTAGTTTGCCACTTGTGGTGGTTTGAATAAGAATGGCTCCCATAGGCTCATACATATATTTGTATGTTTAGTAACCAGAGAGTAGAATTCTTTGAAATGATTTGAGAAATTAGGAGGTATGACTTCGCTGGAGGAAGTATGTCATTAGGAGTAGTCTTTGGGGTCTCAAAAGACCATGCCAGGCTGCAATCTCTCTTTTACTCATTGTGGCTCCTAATGTAGCTCTTAGCTACTTGTCTAGTACCACAATGACCTGTTGCTAATCTCTCTGCCATGATGATAATGGATTAAGTCTCTGAAACTATAAGCAAGGTCCCAATTAAATCCTTTCTTCTATAAAAGTTGCCTTGGCTTTGGTATCTCTTCATAGCAATAGAACAGTGTCAAAACACAAATACACACACACACACACACACACACACATATATATATACTCTGAGTCAGGTGAGTCTCAATCTGAGAATTCCAACAGATAAATATTCAAAAATACAAAGTTGGATCTCTTCCCCCACCTGCTGTCATCTGCACATCCATATGTCTACCTCTAGATTCAAGACCCAAAAAGCCTCTTTGTTTATAAGCCTCCTTTGCAGGGTAAGTTGCTCAAGTTTTCCCTTTTCCATCCATCACTCCACCTGCTGCCTTCTCCAGACCCACAGGCCTAGCTCCAGATTGATGGCCGTCAAACCCATTTTGTTCATAAGCCACCTTTGATGGGTGAGAAACTCCTTTCCTCTCACATCCTTACCTCCACATGTTAACAGATATACACCCACAAAACTAACTCTAGACTCATATTTTGAGAGACATTTTTCCAAGTCCAATGAAGCAGTTCATCTGCCAGCTAAACCAAGACTAACTCCAGTCATGCAGTTCCTGAACTGGCTCAATCTACGGAAAGGAAATATATGTCTTACTAGACATACAACCAAAGTAGTCCACATGCCAAAATCAAATTGTATGAACAAAACAACATGAATGAGAGAAAAAGCCTGCCTCTAGTCAAACCTTCTAGGCCTATAGATGTGTTCTTTAATGAGATCTACTTCAATAAACCTCATGACACAGAATTTAAAAGTACAATCATTAAATTTACCAAAGAATTAAAGGAATTTTAAGAAAACAAAACACTTCATTCAATTTAAAGAAGATAACAATAAATGTCTGAGTCATGTCCAAGAAAATTCAAATATACATCTTAATGAAATAAGGTAGATGATTAAATATGTTTGAAAACTGAATAAAATAAAGAGATAAAAACATTGAAGAGAACACTGGCTGATATGAAGATGGAATTGAAGAGTTCAACATCCCAATTAGAAAACAGGAAGGAAAACCTTACTGGTAGAAATCAAACAGAATACAGAATATTAGGACTCAAATATAAAGGAGGTGGTCTAGACAAAACAAACAAATAATCTGAAAAAAATAAAAGCACAACAAATCAATGTGAAAGAAATGTGTAATATGAAAAGACAAAAATCTTTGAATTATACGGAATATGTAAAGAATAAGAATTCCATAACAGTGGCATAGACCAGATCTTCAAAAAAATTATAGAAGAAAATTTCCCAAACTAAATAAAGATACACTCACACAGGTAGAAGAAGCACATAGGACCCAACTAAACAAGACCAAATAGAAACGTCCCAGGGCATAACATAGTTAAAAACTAAGCATCCAGAACAGTGATTCTCACCCTTGCTAATGATGTGACCCTTTAATACAGTTGCTTATGTTGTGGTGACCCCAATCATAATATAATTTCATTGCTACTTTATAACTATAATTTTGCTACTGTTGTAAATCAATATAAATATCTGATATGAAGTATATCTGATATGCAACCCCCAAAGGGGTCACAATCCACAGGTTGACCACTGATATCGAACAAAGAAAAACATTGAAAGTTTCAAGAGTTGAAACAGAAGTGATACATAATGGAAAACCGATTGGAATAATATCTGATTACTCAATGGAAAGAAGATCCAGTAGCAATGCACTCCAAGTTCTAAAAGATCATAATTGTCAACCTGAACTACTATACCTAGAAAAATATCTTTCATAGTTGGAGAAAGAAAAATTTTTCATGATACAGTCAAAAATCTATATCCAACAAGAACAACAGAAGAAGAAATGGTTAACTGAACACAATACTTCAAACTGAAAAGAGAAATAAGAAAAACCAAAACACTCTAGAAAAACTAATGAAGCTGTAATTAATTAAATACAAAGAACAACTGAGAAAACAGACCAGCAGAAAAACTGACTACAATCTGCATACACCTTCGGATAATAACTGTAAATATTAATGGCCTTAACTCTCCAATCATAAGACAAAGGAAATCTGAATTAATAAACAAAACTTATCATTATATTTTCTGCAAGGAACCCCCATTTTAACTTTAAAGATACACATTACCTTAGAATGAAAGGATGGAACACAGTATTCTAGTGGAATCAGGAAGCAAATAGGCATCATCATACTAATATCTGTCAAAATAGACTTCAAACTAAAACTAATCAGAAGAGACAAAGAAGGGTATCTCGTTCTAATCAAGGGATCAATTAGTCAAAAAGCATTGCAACAGAAAATATTTATGTAAAAAACTCAGATGCAGCCAATTCCTTTAAAAGCATGTTAAAAAAATAAAGATGCAGATTAATACAAACCCAATAATGGTAAGTAACATCAACACCGCACTTTCTATAATAGATTGGGCATCTGAACAAAAAATTAAGAATTAAACAACATCTTACATCACATGTACCTAAGGGATATCTACATAATATTCTACCCGCCCACCTCACCCCCAAATATACATTATACTTAGCAGCACAGGGAAGTTTCTCTAAAATAGACTACATGTTCGGTCATAAAACTGACCTTAGCAAGTATGTAAAAACCTGAAATAATTCCTTGTATCCCGTCTCACAATAAAACTTAACATCAACATAAAACTTAAACACAACAGTAAATAAAACTCAACTAAAATGTAACACACAGAGATTAAACAACTCATTACTGAATGATGTCAAATAATAAAGAAAGAAAGAAAGCAAAATAAAGATGAAAACAACACAACAAAATCTCTGGAACAAATTAAACACATTCATAAGAGAAATCGCACTTAGTACCTACCCTAACAATCAGAAAGACTACAATTAAATAACTTAAGGATGTAACTCAAAATTTTGGACAACCAGAAACAAGCTAATCTCAAACCCCAGAGATGGCAAGAAATAAGAAAAATTTAAGCAGAAATCAACAAATTAAAAACAATGACAATAATACAAAGAATCAGTGGATCTATGAACTGGTTCTTTGAAAAGATAAACAAGATTTACAGACCCTGGGCACAACTAAACAGAAGAAAAAAAGAGGTGATCCAAACAAACAGAATCATAAATGAACAGGGAAACACTTTAATAGAAAGCAAAGAATTGCAGAATATTAAAATACTTTAAAAATCTATACTACAGTATGTTGGAAAATCTAATGAAATGGATAAATTATTTTCACTTAAAATATGAAAGTTAAACCAAGAAAAGTTAAATAACGTGAAAAGGCCCATAACAAAGGAGCAATTGAAATCATAATAAAATGCCTTCTGACAAAATAAAAAAAGAAAAGGAAAAAAGTAACCCTTAGGCCCAGATGGGTTCACAGCCAAAGAAGAACTAAACTTTTTAAAATGTTTTAAAAAATAGAAATAGAAGGATCAGTCCAAATTTCTTCTATGAAGCCAGTATTACTTTCAACAAAACCAAAGAAAGACACAAGAAAACAAAACCATATACCAATGTCTCTGATTAATACAGATGCTAAAATACTAGCAAATTGAACACAGGTACATATCAAGAATATCATCAACCATGATCAAGTTGGCTTTATTCCAGAATTCTTGGAATGGGTCAACATTATAAAAATGAATAAATAATCTATACAAATGAACTTTGAGACAAAAATCACATAACAATCTCAAGAGATAAAGCCCTTTGACAAAATCAAACGTATTTTCATAATAAAAATTCTGTAGAGAGTAGGACTGGAAGGAATGTACCTCAACATAATAAAGGCTAGAGAAGGCAAACACACTGTTGATATTATCCTAAGCCAAGAAGAAATCCCCATGAATATTAGGAAGGAGACAGGGCTGCTCTATCTATTCAAACTTTTTTCAATCTAATGCTGGAAGTGCTATGTGGTACAATAAGGCAATAAATGGCAAGGAAAGTGATACAGTCGGGAAAAGAAGAAATAAAATTGTCCCCATTTGCAGGTGATATTATATTACATAAAAGAGATCCTAAGCTGTCCACCAGGTAACTTCTAGAAAAAACTATTTTCACAAAGTGGTAGGGTATAAAATGAAATTAGAAAAAATAGTAACTTATTGATACACCTACAACAAATACATTGAGAAATAGATTATGAACAAACTCATATTCATAATAGCATCGAGGACAATAAAACATCTTGAAAAATAAAAAAAAGTATTAAAGAATTCTACAATGAAAACTTCACATCTTGGAAGAAAAAAGTGAGAAAACCACCAGGGAATAGAAAGACATCATTCTATGTTCATGGAACAATAGAATTAATATTGTAATGACAATTCTATCGAATGTATTTTAGAAAATCAATGCAATCTCAATTAAAATACTCACAAAATTCTTCACAGGAAATAAAAAATATCCTTAACATATTCCTAAAACACTCACAATCCCATTCCACAGACACTTGCCGAGCAATGTGCATTGCTGCCTTATTCACAATAGTTAGGAAATGCAAATAACTCAAATATCATTCAACAGATGAATGGATAATGAAAATGTGATACATACTATGGAAGACTATTCATCTGTAAAGAAAAATGATCTAATGAAACTTGTAGGTTAGTGATGGAAAAGTTTATATTGACTAATATAGCCAGACCCAGAAAGACAGATGTCACATGTTCTCTCTAACCCATGGTTACTAGCTATAAATCTTCAGATTTAAGTATATAGCATAGAGTAAATGCAGAAACCAGGAAACTACAAAGTAATCATGCGGGGATGGCTTTGGGATGGGAATAGAAAGATACAGATAATATAAAGAGAGAAATTGAAAATATGGAGGAGGCTCCAACTGGGGAGAAAGAAAGGAGGTTAATACAGGAGGAGGGAATGGGGTCAGGTTGGTGAGGTAATTCAAATGACTCCCCAAACAATATAGACTTTTGATGTAGGTGTTTCTTGCATCTCAAAGGTTGAAGGTAAGCCCCTATTGCTGAAGACACCATACATTTAGGACACAGAACTCGGATGACTTGAGCTGTATCTAACTTGAAAGATTCCTTCTTGAAGTCTAGCTTCTATAGTATCAGAAAGTAATATACATGCTAACAAGGGAGGGAAGCAGTTAATAGTCCCAATGAACTGGGGCTCCTACTAGCATAACAATGACTAGCGTGGCAATGTATTCACAAAGGTCCAATCGTGTGGCACTCACATGTTGCTGGTAATAACAGCTACCTAATTGGACCTATGGGTGATTCAACTGGAGTGGAATCATGCCTGGTACTAGAAACCTAACCAACTACTCAGGGATAGAGAAGTCATGGATCTTAGAAGAGAATCTATTACTACTATTTGGCTAGACCAGCATACCTACATTTGAAATCTTGTCTTTATATCCACAGATACATGTGGTTGTCACTCCCAATCAAAGAAGCCTCTTTCTAAAGCAAATGAAGACTATTACAGAAAACCATGACTGGACACAGTTCAGAAATCAATGGACTGTAAAGAGCCCAGCCTTAGTGAGTACTTCTGTAACAAAGTTCTTACATCTTTGACCCAGGGAACATCCCAGAAGAGAGGGCAGAAGATTAGAAAGCCAGAATATCAGAAAGTTTGCTGTAAGACTGCCATCTTTAGAAATGGCTGCCTAAAGAACACCTGAACAAAGACAATATCAATAGACATTCAAATGCAGAAGAGAGAAAATATCATGAGGACAAAAGAACTACAGGCAGTGCATGACTGCTGAGAGAGGAAGAATTAGTCTCTCACAGGCATGAGGCCCCTGATTGTTTATTGTTTTTCTAACATGGTGGTCAGTCATGAAGCCATATACACTCAGACAGCAAAAATGGACTCAGCAGGTTATATTTATGTATTTGTATACACACACATACACACAGCAATAACAATTAAATAAGAAGAATATCATTTTGAGAGTGAGGGAGACCTGGGAGGGGTTAGAGGTAAGTGATATGGGAGAATCTGGAGAGAGGAAAGCAGAGAAGTGATGTAGTTATATTTCATTTAAAATAGAGGTAAAATTTTTAAGTGCAAAAAAGACATAAGATGGAAAAATTAGGGGTGTAGTATTATAATAAAGTGATTATTAAATTTAATTATTATTGATTACATATTAGAGGTAGTACAAAAACACTCAAATAGTTAGAAGTAGGTCTATTGCTTATACATTGGTCAATGGACCAGAAATCTGAACAATTCTATTTCTTCCTAGCTTTTTCCAGAAATAGGAATACTCTTCCAAGGACCCAACACTTTCTTATGTGTAAAAGTTTCAACTTACTGGGGAGCTTTCTACACTTAAATATTGTCAGCATCTCTGAATAAGTTTAGTAATTTTCAAAATTTAAAATCCCTAGTGAAAAAAATACCATGATACACAGGCCACAATCTACAGTGAATTAAACCAGATTCCACAGGGGTAGGTTCTAAGAAATAACAATTTGTGAAGCTACTGAAATATTTACAATGTAAAACTAAATTTAAGAATCACTGAGTTAAAATTTAGGAAAACATAGCTTGTCTTTTAAAAACAATTAAAAATTTCTTTTCCTCCAAGAAATACATGACAACAAAAGCAATGGAATAATCAGGAAAGCCAGGACTTCCCAGGGATTTTCAATGAATTATTACTTCTACACCTACCAAGTGATAAGCCAAATGATAGTTCTCAAGGCAACAAACTAAAAGGACTTGCTTCACAGAGGCCTTGTGCTACATAAATAATTTAAGGTTAGGGGCTAATTTAGTAAGGATCCCCTCAATGAAACCCACATATATAAAGATTCAAAGCTAATATTCACATATGAGAGAAAACACTATTTGTATTTCTGGGTCTTGGTTACATCACTCAGAGAGATTTTCTAACTCCATTCATTTACATGTAAATTTCATAGTATCAGTTTTAATAACAGCTGGATAATTTGTATCACATTTTCATTATCCACTCATCAGTTGATGGAAATCTAGGCTGTTTCCAAATCCTGGCTACAGTACATAGAGTAGCATTGAATATGAATGAGCAAGTCTCTCTGTAGTAAGATACAGATTCCTTTCAGTACATGCCCAGTCCAAGAGTAGTATTCCTAGATCATGTGGTAGATCTATTTCAAGCTGTTTGAAAAATCTCCACACTTTCTTGAGGTCAAGACCCTGTAGCTAGACAAGTCATGGGCCCTAAGAGAGAACCTACTATTATTTTTGCTAAATGAATACATTAAACAATGTCCTATCTATTTTTATAATCACAGATTAACACATCTCTCAACCCTAATCATAGAAGCTTATAATTGTAGTAAAGGTGATTAACCACAGATGGCCATGATGCAGAGTATAAGAGACTGTGTGATGCTCAGCCTTAAGTGGAACATCTATAGCATAACCCCTCCTCCCAAGAATTGAGAACCATTTTGGAAGGAGAGGGTGTAGAAGAGTCTAAGAGCCAGAAAGGGTGGATGACTACAGGGTTAATTGTTTTTCTGACAAAACAAGGTGGCTGCATGTATGAACTTGTAGCAATTGTAATAGCATGCAGAAAACTCACACAAGCTCAAGACAAGCAAAATCCAAAGATGGAAACAGGAAGGTGGGCATGAAGCCTCCACTTGTAGCAGTTAATAATTGGCAGGAAAAGGAGAGTCAATTTTTTAAGTGTGTGATTCCTGGTAGGTCCACCATAATCCAGGGTGGAGGGCTCACACCCAAGCACATTTTGACAGCATAAATTGGGCTTGATGGGTTTTGAGTGTGTGTGTGTGTGAGAGAGAGAGAGAGAGAGAGAGAGAAAGAGAGAGATAGAGATGCAAAATTAGGTGATCAGAGAGGTGGGGTAGATCTGGTAAGAGTTGAGGGAGGACTGATGAATATGGTTCAATATGTTATATAAAATTCTCAAAGAAAAATGTGACTGCTCCTTGCCAGTTATCTTCCCTGCTTAAGCCACTGTACCATGTTATAATTAATCTTAAATGTGATGAATGAAGGCTCTCAAATTAGCTTTAACTCAGTTTCAGGATGGGATGTCACTCATAATGTTAAAGCCGGACTTCTAATCTTAAATCTTAATTCCACTGCTTTATATTATATCCACCTACTTTGCTGTGTGCTATATTTCCAAATCTGCCTACACATATTTTCTTGTTAGATCAATTTGGCATCAGCTATAGACCTGTAGATGAGCACACATCAAAGTTTTATCTTTGTTCTTCCAGCACAATTAAAATTTAAAATACTTTCCCTTGATTTCTGAGAAAAACTAAAGTGACTGTAGAGTGCCATCTTCTAAAATCCGCCATGAGTGTGTTACTACTTGTGCTTTATCAACAGTCTTCCTTCTAAACCTGATTCTGTGAATCCTTTATTTAGAAGCATTTTAAAGGATATCCACATGGTTACTTATGACATCTTCTTTTTAATTATACAGTGAGCAAATATTGACTTAAATCTGGTCAGTGCCCATGGAGCTCTTGTAGTTATGGCGGATCCAGGTTCTGTAGAAGCATAAAAATATGAATGAGTTTCAATAGTCATTTTGAATGTAGCTGAGATAAACCATAAAATAAATACAAACTGAACTGCAACTATTTTTTACTAACAAAAGAAACCAGAAGAACAGAGCAAGCTGAAATCAGTGTGCAGAACTATCACCACTTTATAGGAAAGTTAGACTTGTGCCGAGACTTAAACACTTTCACTGGTAGACAGAAAGTGAGAAAGTATTTGGAATGGAAGGGAGAGAAAGATGAACAATGATAGCTATAGAAAAGCAAGAACAAGAGGAAAAGATCAAATATTCATGAGCACACAGATTTCACCTGGATCCTGAGAATAATGAGAAACTTCTCACCCTTACGTATAAGGGTTGCTAGGCATCACACCGCTGGGAGTCAAAATCACTAACATCTCTTAAATGTGTGCCCTACCAGATATTACCTGTATAGAAATATGTACTTTAACTATCACCTACTCACTCCTACATGACTTTTGTCCTCAGATAGCTCAATTTTATATGCTGGTAGGAGTGCTAAGATGTATTCAGTCTTCATGCTAGAATAATACCATAATAAGCTGTAAAGATTCTCAGTTATTTAAAGTAGAGTTTGCCTTCCTCCATTTTTTCCTGATTTATTAAAAGCAAATCAATTAGGTTGTAAATTGCACCAGACAAAACCTCTATGCATGGATAGCTTCTTATTTCTGCAATATCAAAATCAATAGTCATTGGGTCTGCTACAAAGCAAAAGCTGTTCATTCTAATGTATAATATATTGCACCTACATAGATATATTATTACTTGCACAGGTCTCTTCTTATTCTGGTGCTAGCATGCAAGGATATTGTTTCTCTATGGTTTCCTTTCCAAAAAAACTTACTATGAACTTGAGCTAGTTGGGAAATGCCATTGGCTCTTGACCAAGTGCAGGTTTCTACTGTATTTTAACTACGACTTGGATCTTGGCTGTTTTGTACTCATTCAAACCTTTATAAGATCTGTGGCTTCGGTCAACATTGTAATTATGCTTCTTCTCTATCTTCCTCATCACTGATAACAATCTTCTGATTTGGCACACTTTAAGAATCATGTTTTAACTCTGTATGTAAGGCCAAGTATACATAACATCTATAATGACCAACATGATTTTTATGTCATTCCTCAGGGAGTTTGAGGCTTCTCGCAAAAAATTTATCTAATTTTGAAGTTGCTTATTTAAGTAGAGGTTAAACTATTTAGAAAAGCTATAATTTTAATGCTCTAAGAAGTCACATTTGCTTTTGACATTGTGAAATTCTCATAAAAATGGTAGAAAATTCAGATAGGGGAAATCGGCTGAATAACACCCTGCAGTTTCTTATCTCAACTAACACGCGACTATTAACTTAGAATGAAAACTTCAGGACATTAGAAGAATTCTGCTGTTTTCCTTTGATTCTGGTCACTTAGAGCAGTGAAATGGAGCTTAGAGTAGACATTTAATCATAATATAATCATAAATGTTTACTGAGGACCCACCATGTGTTATAATGAGTATAAAGAGGCATGGTATACAAGGACTACTTTGCTAATAGCCTCTGTATGTGAGAAGGGAAATGGTGGCAAATGAAATGAAGAAATAAAATGGGAAACTGTCATTACAGTACATCTAGAGTCACAGTTATTGAATAATTCTTAGGTGATTAGGTTGAACTAACATAGGCTAGCATAGCCTTTAATCCCAGCACTCGGGAGGTGGAGGCAGATGGATCTCTGTGTGTTTGAGGCCAGTCTGGTATACAAGAGCTATTTCCAGGACAGGCTCCAAAGCTACAGAGAAACTGTGTCTCGAAAAATCGAAACAAACAAACAAGCAAACAAAAAGCATAGGTTCTTGGTTAATAGACATTTGAATGGGACTTTGAAGGATTTGTTTTAGTGTAGAAGAAAGATAGAGAAGTCTACCTACATAAAATAGCCAGTACACAGGGTATAGTACTCAAAAACACTGAGTATAAAACTCAGTGTTCTTCTAGGGTAATGAGGAAAAAAGCCTAAACACAGTACAGAGTAAAACATAAAACAGTGGTAAATGTACTTGGACAGATTAGGTAAAACATTGTATGGAGGGTCCTAAATGTCAGGCTAAGAAGGTTTACTTATTGACAGGAACAAAATGTCACTGAAGATGTTGAGCATAAGAGCATGGCACAATGCCATCTCTGTCTGAGAAAGTTGGCACTATTACTGGTCATGCAAAATTCTGTCCTGAACAACAAACTGTAACCCACTGACTGCCAATTCAATCATGTTCTATTCTTTTGGCAGGCATAATTTCATGTATCACAAATCAGAAGATGCCAAAAGTGACCAAGCACCCACCATGCTAGCTGCAGGACATGACATACATATTTACCTAGAAGACAGAAGGGAGAGAATGAATCAGCCGAGAGTAATGACATAGAATATGTATTACGATAAATGGAAGAGGAAGCAGTGTTTAGGTACAGAGAGTAAACTATTTAAATCCAATGGATCAATAAAAATGGTTGGCTATGGACCAGATTCTCACCTCAACGTATTTCATGCCACTCAATTGTTACTAAATTGTTCCATTATTTCTAACTGTAACAACAATAAATCCAGAAATAATGATCTAGTTTATCCCTACATTACATATGAAATAAGAGATGAAGTTTAATTCATAGTAAATAAAAACAATCACTGCATGATGAACTTTGGAGAAACTGTAAAACTTTAAAAAATGATTTTGTTCCTAGATATATTCAACATATTAAAACAGCTTTGAATTTTGATAATAAATGGAATATCACAGTGAACCAGAGGCAATCATGTATTGTTTTATTTATCTGCTTGGCCCATAACTGAGTATTCTACTCTATGAAACCAAGATTATGAAAAAAATCTTAAGAAATTCTTTGCTGCAATAACAGTATTTCCCCAAAGCATTAAGGAATAAACTTGATACAGTGTGCACCAAATGATGTATACAAAACATGAATCCACTATATTTAGCAACTTATAAAAAGAATTATATAACCTGATACAGTAGAATTTATCCCAGGAATGAAATGCTATTTAACATATGAAACCAATCATTCCAGTGTATCATGAAAATATAATAAAATAAAAGCTACATGAAAGACGGAGTACCCTTAGAAAAATTATTAGCAAAAATTCGATGTATTTCATAATTACAAAAATAATTCACAAACTAGGAACAAAGAAATCCCTCAGTTGGACAAAGGGTATCTTCAAAACCCCCACAATTAACACACTATTCAATTGTGGAAAAGTAGATGCTTTCTTTTCCCAACAACTGAGAACAGTTGAATTTCAGCTTTTATTATGGGTATTCAAATTATGTGCTGAAGGTACTAGCCACAGAATTTCGTTGACGAAAACCAAAAAAAATCACAGAATAATATTAGAAAGGAAAAAGTAACACTCCTTCCATATTTCTATTTACAAATATGACAGTCTGCATTAAAAATATTAAACATTAAAGAATCTATTTAACTAATGAATGAGTTTATCTAGAGTACAAGATGTAGAATTAATAAATAAAATTAATTACAGTTCTATATATTATCAACGAAACACCTACAATTCATTTAAATCAATTATATTTATAATAACATCAAAATTAAAAGAATAAATTCAATGAAAAATCCACACACAAAACCATCAAACATAGTTTTAAAATCATATAAAAATAGAAGATCAAAATAAATGGAAAAACATCCCAGTATTTAACTCCATTGTATAAATGTGCCACACTTTCTTTATCCAGTCTTCTGTTGAGGGACATCAAGGTTGTCTACAGTTCCTGCCTATTATGAATAAAACAACAATGAACATAGTTGAGCAAGTGTTGTGGTAGAATGGAATATCCTTTAGGTATATGCCCAAGAGTGGTATCTAGGTCCTGAGGTAGATTGATTCCTAATTTTCTAAGGAAGCACCACATTATTTCCAAAATGGCTGTGTAAGTTCGTGCTCCCACAATCAAAGGAAGTGTGTTCTCCTTGCTCCACATCCCCACCATCATAAGCCATCACCTGCATTATTGATTTTATCCATTCTGACAGGTGTAAGATGAAATCTCAAAGTAGTGTTAATTTTCATTTTACTGATGACTACAGATGTTGAACATTACTTTAAGTGTTTCTCAACCATTTGAGTTTCCTCTATTGAGAATTTTCTGTTTAGATTTGAACCCCATTTTTTAATTTTTTTGTTTTCTAGTTTCTTGAATTTGATATTAGTTCTCTATTAGATGTGGAGTTGGCAAAAATCTTTTCCCACTCTGTAGGTAGCCGCTTTTTCCAATTAACAGTGTCCTTTACCTTACAGAAAATTTTTCAATTTTATGAGGTCCTATTGATTAATTGTTGATATTAGTCCCTTCACTATCAATGTTCTGTTCAGAAAGTAGTCTCCTCTGCCAATCAGTTCAAGGCTATTTCCCACTTTCTCTTCTATTATGCCCAGTGTTTTATGTTGAGGTCTTTGGTCCACTGATACCTAAGTTTTAGGCAAGGTGATAAATATGAATCAATTTGAATTCTTATACATACAGACATCCAGTTTGACCAGCACCATTTGTTGAAGATACTGTGTTTCTTCCAGTATGTATTTCTGACTTCTTTATCAAAAATCAGGTGTCTCTGTGTGTGGACTTATGTCTGAAACTTCAATTAGATTCCAAATGTGTCCGTTTTTTATCACAATACCATGTGGTTTTTATTACTAAAGCTTTGTAATACACCTTGGAATCAGGGATGGTGATATTTCCAGTATTTCTATTCATGGATCCCCCTGGGAAGGAGAAATAGATTTTGTGAGTAGACTTGTGGTTGGTGAGAATGGGAAGGATAGGGAGATGGGATAGAAGGAGATAATTCATGGAGAAACAGAAGGAATTGATGGACATTTTGGGGGAGGGCAGTGTGGAAACAGTGCAGTGGAAGCTTTTTGGAATCTATGAGGGTGATCCTAGTGAGAACTCCTAGTAATGGGAAATATGGGGTCTTAACTGGTTATCTCTTGTAGCCAGGCAAGGCTTCTAGTGGAGGGACTGAGTTGTATTTTGTCAAGTTGTTGGCCAAGGGAGTCCCACAGATATCCACAAACAACCTAGGTTGATGCTAGAACAGAGGGCTGATGTCTGCAAATTGACAGTAGGACCTCATTGCTAAGGACCACATATATATACATCCTTAAATGGGGAGAGGTTTAGCTGGTACTTGTATGGAGTCCATACCCCTGTGTTCTAATCTCTTTGGTATGAGAGGGTCATATCTAGTCTACCAAAAGAGAAACATGGATACCAAGCCAGCCACAAAACCTTTGACCAACAATCTGTCCTGCCTATAAGATGTGTTGGGGCAATGGTGGTGCAGAACTCCTAGGAGAGAACAATCAATATCTGATTTAACTTGAGATCCCTTCCATGAGAAAAAAGCCCAATCCTGTTTGGATGGCCTCGAACCAGAAACCTAGGATAGAACCAAATACAACTGAGCTAATTAAAAAAATCAATGAAATGATTCCTAAGAATATTCTGCTATACTCAGATCTGTGCCTTGCCCAGTCATTATCAGAGAGGCTTCCTCTAGCAGCAAATGAAAACAGATGAGAAGACCCACAGCCAGACATTATGCAGGGAAAGAGTCTACATCAGAGTTTTCCACCAGGTTTTCACCCCTTGGAGCTCAAGCAATCCTGCAGTAGAGGGGAAGGAATGATTGTCGGACTTAGAGTAGATGGAAGAAACCAGAAGAGCATAGCCTATTGTATCAACTAAGCAGTGTAAACATGGGCTCATAAAGGCTGAATCAGCAAGCATGGCGCCTGCAGGGGTCCATAGTAGTGCCTAACTGTATGTGTTGTAGGTGTTGGCTTGGTGTTTGGGGGCACTCCTAACTGTGGGAGTAGGTGTGTTTCTGACTCTTTTTTGCTTGCTCTTGAGACTCTTTGCCTCCTGTTGGGTTGTCTAACCCAGCTTCGGTATGACGACTTCTGCACTGTCTTATAGTATTTTGTTTAGTTGTTGTCTCTTGGAGACCTGTTTTTTCTGATGGGAAACAGATGGCGAGTGAATCTGGGGGAAAGGAAAGGGGAGTTGAGAGGAGTGAAGGGAGGGAAAACTGTGGTCAGAATGTATTGTAATGAGAGAAGAATATATTTTCAAAAAGAAAAAAGATAAAAAAGGAAAACTCTTGTTTCATTTGAGAGAGCTTGTCTCAATTAATATAATAGAAAATAATCAAAGGAGGCATTCAACGTCAACCTTGGGCACGTGCACACACACACACACACAAATGTGAAATTGTCAAAAGCCTGTACCAATACGAACATGTATACATACATGCACATATAAATACATGCTGCCAAACAAGAATCTGTATGACTCTAGAATCCAGAAATTAATACACAAACACACAAATGCTGCATGACTTACTATGGGTTGTATAATGAAAAAAATTGTAAAATTTAAAATCATTTTTATTAAGAATTTTTAATACAATCTTTTCTCATTTTATAAAGCTATACCTATCCCTACTCCCTCCCCTTCTCCCACTTCCTCTACCTTCTCCCCACCCCACCGCCCCATCCACTCCTCAGAAAGGGTAAAGCTTCCCATTGGGAGTCAACAAAGTCTGACACTTCACTTTGAGGCAAGACCAAAGCCCTTTCCCCTATATCTAGGCTGAGCAAGGTATCCCTCCAAAGAAAATGTGCTCCAAGACACCAGTTCAAGCACTAGAGATAAATACTGATCTCACCGCCAGTGGCCCCACAGACTGTCCAATCCTCACAACTGTTCCCCACATTCAGTGGGCCTAAATTGGTTCTATGAAGGTTTGCCTGCTATCAGTCCAGAGTCAGTGAGCTCTCACTAGCTCAGGTCAGCTGTTTTTGTAGGTATCATTATCATGATCTTGACTGCTTTGCCCTCTCTTGGGCTGGTCTCAGATAGCTTGACCCAGTGCTTAACTGTAGATCCATTTTGAAATTTGCATGCAAATGGATAAGACTAGAAAAGAAAAACATCCTGAGTGAGGTAACTCAGACCCAGATAGACAAACATGGTATGTACTCACTC
>LOJH01016057.1:12476-28221 GCA_001685095.1 Ellobius talpinus | reverse complement strand
GTGTACCTGCCTCTTAATGGTACAAAGGAAGAACTTCAGCAGGTGCTTCTAAGGGGATACCAATGCAGGAGCATTAGACTCTTGATTCGGTGAGATTTAGCAACACCTGAACTAAATGTTTTCCATATGTATTGATTATGAAATACGCATTTCTTAAAATATATCTTTATTTATGAATGTATCAGAGTCTTATGTTTATATTTTTTGTTGTGAACCAGCCTTTAATGGCTGACCCATTTCTCCAGCCCCAGAATGATAGGTTTATAAAGAAGAGAATTTAGTATAATTGTCTAAATTCACTGATTTTAATATAAAATAAAGATTCTAAGTGTTAAGGCAGTACAGTGTCCTGCTGACAGTGTGAGAGTTGTTCCTTGTCAACCTTGACACCAACCTAGACATATCTGGAAGAGGAAATCTCAACTGAGGAGCTGCCTCCATTAGATTGGTCTTTGGACATGTTTGTGGGGGCATTTTCTTGATTGTTGATTGAGGTCCCAGCCCATTGTGGGTGGTACCACCCCTGGGCAGGAGCTCCTTGGAGGAAAAAGGAAAGTAGCTGACTGTGAGAATGGGAGCAAGTCAGTGAGCGGCTTTCCTCCATGCTTCCTCTCCTGCTCCTGCCCTTCCTACCTTCAATGGTTGACTCTGTTGGAGCATGTAACCCTTATATATAACACTTTTCTCTCCGAGTTCTTCTGGTCATAGTGTTTATCAGAGCAATAGAAAACAATCTAGAAAAACACTTAGCAACTTATTTCTTTTGTGGAGAAAAAGTAATGGGGCACCTTATAGCTCCTAGCATCTTAGACAAGGAATAATACATAGAGAACTCAAAGAAAAAGAACAGAATCTTTCCAAAAGTACCCCGTCAAGTCCTTCCTTGTCCTTTATGTCTATCTCCTGCCAGAGTAACCATGACCTTAGCCTCTTAGGCTACCAAAGGGCTGTAAGTCAGAGTGACAAGGTATTCAGTTGGAGTAAAAGCAAATCAAGGAGAGAAAACTACACAGTATGGCTCTTCTCCAGGAAGTCTCAGGAGGAACTGGAGGAGAAAAAGACTTGGTGCTTTCCAAACCTTCCTATGTTGCTCGAGCACTGGGCAAGACCTCAAAAAATGTGGCTTCCTGTCCAGGTCTCTGACCACCTGAGATGCGCGATGGCCAAAACCTGTACTTCCTAGGGACTTGAAATCTCCGCAGGCTCCTCCTGCAGAGGGACCTGTTTGTTAAATGAATCATCGTGATCCTGGGGGTTGGGCCTTGGGAAGAACAGCATCTAATTTGGGTATTTGAGTTTATGAGTTGCTAGCTCATTCTTTGGTTTCCTCTTTCAGTTCGGAATCCAGGACCAGGAACACAAGCGCTTACGCACATAGTGATCATGTCGCATTTTTATGCCGCTTGAGTGGCTAACACGCGTCGGAGGGTAAGAGGATTAGACAGTAAATAGAGTGATAAATATTAATAGAGAATCCTCCTGTGTACACACTACCGTGTGTTCCAGTGGACCCGAGGCTGGGAGAGATGCAGGGCCCCGTCATAAGGTTCAGAGACAGTCTATTGCCAAATGAATAACAGTTACTGGATTTTAGAGCTAGATTCCGCTTAAGCACACAAAAGCAGGGGACCAAAGCACAAAAAGTGAGATGATGTTTTCACCGCCAAGGATAATACAGACTGGCAGGGAAAAGAGCCCAGGACAGAGAATGAAATTTCCTCTGAGGAGCAGAGAGAGGAAGGGAAGAGAGCTAGGCAAGCCATCCTTGGCTCTAGTCTATGGCTTTCACTCCTCCCAGGACCATATCAGCTGTCACAGATGCCACAGTCCAGCTCAGCAGATTTCAGGAACTTCTGGAAGTCTCGAATTCCTTTGGGATAAATACCATTGTATTCAGTTCATTTGAGTTTTGCATTGCAGGGTTCAAACACTTTTTTGGTGGCTTGGGGGTGGAGGGGGTGGCATAGGGGGTGTTTCTTACTCTAAGATGATATTTGTTTTAATGGGGACAGCCTTACCTAGGGAGGATTGTGCAAGGAATGGGATTGGCTCTGGGGATTTCTCTCCATCCCAAGTCTTCTCCTAGCACTTCTTTGCACTTTGTTCAGCTACTTCCCAAGTTGCTATTCTTCATCTCCATACACACTGGGAGAATGCCAGCTTTTGCTAGGGCCCACATGAAGTTTACTACCAAAAAGAGGCCCCCAAATGGCCATAGGCAGAGATTTTCATGTTACTTTTCATGTTAGCTAACGTTTTTTCCTAAGACCAAAGCTATTAACATTTCAGAAAAGATCTTATAAATGTTCATTTTCCTAATTCTAGTAGGAAATAAAATAATATTTATCTGTTTTATATTTATCTTAACATAAGTAAATAGCATAAAAATGAATATGGTCTAACATAAAAAAATAAAGGTTCCCCTGAAAGCTTCCGTGCAAATGTGGCTGAGTGAACGGATCTATTAATCTTGGTTTCTACCCTAAACTCAGTTAAAATGAGATTAATTAAATAAGGCACAAATAAAGACAAAGATTAGGAAGACAAGGTGAGGACACTCTAGCCAGCCCAAGCATGGCAATCCCCGGTCCCATTCCCATTCCCTCTGCCTTGCTAAAAACCATCAGATTACATTCCTGAAGCTAGCCACCAGGGTCTATTCCTTTATTTGGTCACTTTATCTTTCTGAGGCTCACTACCAAGGTCCGGCTGTCAAAGTATTGAAGTCCAGCAGTCAAATGCCCCTTTTGGTTCACCTAATTAACACCCAATTAAAATTGAACACTACTCCTAACTTGGGGTTTCCTTTTACCGTTATAAACCACAATTTTTCCATGTGCCACATCTGTCTCCTCTCTACCCAGAGGTAGTCCATTGACTCATCACCCCCCCAAATATTCCTGCCCCCTCTCCCTTGTTCCCTTCCCTTTTCCCTGTCCTCTATCTTCTGTCTTTGTTTCTTATTCCCTGCCCTTTTGTCCTTCTGGGATAAATAAATCTACCTTTGTGCTGAGAACCTGGTCTTGGGGACCATGAACTGATATTGTTCCCTTTCAGGATGTCCTGGAGATGCAGTGCAGTGGGTAGATTACCTGTCCAGAATGCTCGAAACCCTGGGTTCCATACCAAGTGCTGCATAATGCCAGGTGTGGTAATTCGCGTGTCTGCCATCCCAGCACTTGAGACGTGGAGACAGGTGGTTACTCTCAGCTACTTAGCAAACTTGTGGCTCATCTGAGCTTCATGAGATCCTCTTAAAGAAGCAAGAAGAAAGCTGGGAAATGGAAGATGTCAACAAGATGGAAATGAGATGCAGGAGGGATAAGGGTCCCCTGAAAGAACAAGGAAAAGGAAAATCTCAGGGCCTGTGCAGAGCTCACCATTCCTAATGCCTCAACCTTTCAATACGGTTCATATTGCAGTGACTCCCAACCGTAAAATTATTTTCATTGCTACTTCATAGCTGTAATTTTGTTACTGTTATTAGTTGTGATGCAAACATCTGTGTTTTCCATCCGTCTTAGGTGAGCCCTCGAAAAGGTCATTCAATCCCCAAAGGGTTGAGACCCACAGATTGACAGCCGCCGCTGTAGGGGGAACCTTACAGAGGGAGCTCTCTCACCCCGTAGAAGCTCAGGTATGTAGGAGCTGGAGGCATCAGGCTCCTCTGGAAACCAGGGTGCAAGTGGGTTTGAGTCTGGGAGGATGGGTTTAAAATTCTTATCAAGGAGTAAGATTCTGTGCTAGTCATCCACCTATTGATTCCATATTTGGCTACAGTAAATGACACTGTAAATGTTGATATCTTTGCAAGATAGCGACTTTATTTCCTTGGATAGAGACACTGAAGTGGAACTGTTGGTTCATATGATTGTTCTCTTCTGTGCCTGGAGAATCTTCAGGTGGTTTTCCACAGCACCTCCCGACCTCTGTTCCTACTCTCGCGATCCAGTGCTTTTCTTGGCTGCACATTAACACAGAGGCTGGGGCTGTCTTTTTGGTAGTAGCCACTCTGACAGATGTGAAGCGATACCGCATCAGATCTTTCATGTGTGTTTTCCTGATAATTAGTGAGAACACACGTCTTTCCTTTATTTTCTGTTGCTTTGGATGTTTTCTTCGGGAAGTGACTGAGTCTTTTGCCCGCTTTTAAAAAATTTATTTATTTATTTTTGAATTGTTTACTTTTTGATACTGGGATGATGAGCGTCCTATGTCTTAAACGTTGGCTTCTTTCTATCTTCCCTTATGCTTTGACTTTCTGTAGTGCTTTGGTTCGGTTCCTTTGCCTTTTGCATATACATTCTAAACTTCTGCTTTGTGTTGTTATGGGGCCCAGGTACAACACCTTACGGTCATGACAGTTTATTTTTAAGGTGTTGGCAGCTCAACTTTGAGTGCATATATAAAAACTACTTTTGCCTTCATTTATGCTTTTAGTGTTATAGTTTATCTTTTTTACACCCTTTAAAAAGTCTTTTAGCTTAGTATTTTCAAGGCTTTTGTCTTTTAGTTCTCATAAAACAGGCTAAAACTATTTAGATATCATGGTTACAGTATTAGAATATCTGGTTTGGCTACATATACATCCTAGTTAGATTTAGCTGTCAACATCACACAACCAAAAGTCACCTGAGAAAGGAGTCTCAACCTTGGCTCTGGATGAGCGAGGAACATCAGTAGGAGTGACACTGTCTCTGGCCATGGAGTGTGGGTCTGAGTCTTAAGAGATTTTTTTAGAGACCTCTGCTCATCTGAAGTTTGGATTCTCCCCCTTCTCCACCCCCAAGAGAACAGGTACCAAATCTCTATTGGGAAACCTGCCCATTCACTCCCCACCCCCCTATTCCCAGTTAGTGCAGATGGCAGAGGCTCTCTGTACCAGATGGCAGGCTCAGCTAGTATCCCTTTTCCAGATCAGGTGGTACAAAATAATCCCCTCCCCCAAGTAATGATAGTTGCCTATAAATTGTCTTACATACTATTTGGGTCCCATCAGTAAGATGATAGTTGGGTCCAATCAGGGCCTCCCTTCTCCACATCCCTCCTCTGGGGGCATTTCATCAAGTAAAGGCATGTCCATTTTCTGACCTGGAGTCCTTATCCCAGTGAAGAGAGGTTTCTTAGGTCTTTGGGGGTAATCGATGGTTGGATGTTAGCCAAAGAATTTGGAGTGTCCCACATAGACCAAGACATCTCTTCTGTGATTCTCAAATGACTAAGACAGTAAAGGGAATTTTGAGTGGATATTTGGAGGGCATGCCTTGGCAGTGGCTGGGACACTGCTCATCAGTTGATCATTGCTGAACTGGTACTCATTAAATAGCTCCTCATCCATGCCCCGAGTGCTGTGGAATAATCCTTTTGTACACTGTGCATATGTATTGCTCTCATTGGTTTAAAAAGGAGCCAACTAGTCAATAGCTAAGCATAAAGAGGTTAGATGGGAGAACCCGACTGGGAGAATACAAGAAAGAAGAGGGGGCGAAGTCATCAGTCAGATGCAGAAGAAGCAGGAGATGAATATACTGTGCTGAAAAAAGGTGCCACCATGAGATAGAGTGTAGCTAAGAAATATGGGCTAATTTACATTGTAAGAGTTAGTTATAACAAGTCTAAGCTGTTGGCCAAACATTTAAATTAATAAGTCTCTGTGTGGTTATTTGGGAGCTGGCTGGTAGGACAGAAAAACCCTACCTACACCTGAGCTGCTTCCTGGCTTTACTTCACCCGTGTGCTTATATAGCTCTTGAATTCTGGTGGTCACCCAAGCCCAGAATCCTGCATCATTGTATTTGACATCAAACAGGTCACACACTACTGGCTTGGTATCCAAGGGCAGGCAGAATCCCACATCTGCCAGCCTAACAAAATCCCAACATTGCCTACTGCTGGGATATTCAGCCCACAGGGTGTGCCCAAGTCTGAATTCTTGACTTTGCCACAGAAAAGAATTTCATGCCAAAGCAGTATAAATTAGACTGGAAGGTATTAAAGTCATTAGCAGAGATTTAAGCATGGGTTTAAATAAAGAGAAAGGGGCTCAGGGAAAGGAAAGTACATACTAGGTGTGACTTCCTAAGACACTCCTAACCAAGTGTGCTTCTGAAGCCACATCTCAAAGGGTTGCTAAGGAGCTTCAGGAGCTCCCAGGGTGGTTCCTGGGGATTTCAAGTGTAGGATTACAGCAGCTAAGGAAACACCCTAGGTCACAGGGTTCTGCGCAAGGAAGCTAAGGCATGTTTACTCTCAACAAAGTGTGGAGTCCTGTTTGTGAGATTTCAGGCTTCTAGCTGAGAAGGGAGTAAGGCTACAACTTAAACTTTAAGCACGCATGGTTCATTGCTGTTTTAACAGTGAATTATTCCTGTACGAAAGGAGTATTGTCTCTATGTAGACAACCTTCATAGAAAATGGTAATTGTGGTGGAATTCATTACTCTTGGTTGGTGAGAGACTTCAGTCAGACCCTGGGATGACAGACTTATTTTCCTCATGTACTCTTAAATTTCCTTCTCTTCCCATGCTGCTTCAACACTGCTCCTGTCCAGGCACCATTGACTGGACTGGCCTCTCTTTTCCCGTGTGGCATGGTAGAGAGTAGGTGTGGGTATAGGGCCTCCTTCCAGGAGAGGGAGGGGAGCATTCTCATGGTGTCTAGCATGGTATATGGAGCACGGTGGTTGCCCAGTCAGAATCATCAGGTGGCTCATCAGAATCTAATGAGAATCACAAAAGCAAAAGCAAGGTCAAGGGAGGCTTTGTGCAGGGGGTATTGCTGTTTCCTTTACCAAGTGCCCGGGAGCTTCTATAGTGAACATCTCCCGAAGTGGTTGATGCACTGCGGGCAGCCTAATCGTGGGATACTTTACTGCTTGTGGAATGCTCACTGGGGTGTTTGGATCAATTAGGAATTGTCACTGAAGTCAAGTATAGACAAATGATGCCACCTAGAAGTACTTAAGTCTCGTTTCACTAGAATTATCTCACAAAACCCATGGCCTGCTGAGAGATTACTGACTAAAAGGAAAAGACATCTCAATAAAGTATCCATGCACATTCTACTAGTATGCCATCCGCCAGACAGGAGCCATCCTTATTGATAAATCACCCCTACTAAGAACCCACACCCACATGTGAATTTTGGATGACAGATGGCACAACAGAGTAACCCTTGGCTGTCCCCAGAGTCAACAGTAAACATAGTAGAAAAAGGCGAGAGGATTGTGTATACAGCAGGGACGTGTGAGGGACTTTCGGGGGCAGCAAGTCCACCCACTCATCAGTCACTCTGCCTCCCTGAAAGAGGCATTTCACTATGCTATTTCAGATGAATCAAGTATTGAATGGAAGCTATGAGTATTTGGGGGACATTACTAGTTTGAAGAGAACAAGATTTGTGAACTTCCCTGAAGAAGGATGCTTAAAAGAAATCCCACACTAGCTCAGAATTGAGAAATAGGTGGTTATTTATTTAGGGGTAGACTCACAAATCAGAATCTTCTGCTGGAACGGAGATCAGAAACCGAAATCCGCAACCGGAACAGAGAGACCAGAAAAGAGGCCGGATGCATGCTCTACTCGGCATATATAGTATTAGAGGCCACACCCCAGTGGGTGGTAACCACTGGCCGTAAGGCTTCTTACAGCACTCCCCAGAAGTCTCTCTTGCAAGTCTGTGAGAGAAAAAACAAACAAGCAAATAAAAAAACGAGGTTAAGCCACATGGTCTATGGAGAAGCCATAGCACCTTGAGTCATGGTTGAAGAAGTTGGCTTAGTCCCAAAACATGCCCTTTTCATAAGAAGTTACTTCAGTGATCCCATGCATTCTTATTGTGATCATGCTAACTGTATTAGTTAGGGTTGTCCAGAGATGTTTTACCATCAAAACCCCCGATAACCAGGAATACTGGTGTTCAAAACAGAGTGGAACGATTCCCCCTTCTGTAGTCTTTCTCTTCTAGTCAGGCCCTGGGCGGTGAAAGCAGTCTTCAGCCAGCCGACTGATCTACAGGGTAATCTCTTTCAGAAACACTATTATGCTCACACCAGGAAGTGTTGTACTGGCTGTCCCAACACACCTTAGCACAGTCAAACCACACCTAAAATTAACCATGACTAATCCTTTGTTGGTAGGGCAAGCTCAGAGTGCTTGGGAAAAAGATCTTTAGCATGTGTCCCTGTCACTTGGCCATACTAAATACAGAGATTCTAAGCTGTCAGCTGAATTCATCTGTTCCCTCCTACCTTCTTGATGTGGGATTTCCCCTCTGTATGCTGTGAATATCATTGGTTAATAGAGGAACTGCTTTGGGCCTATAGCAGAGCTATAAGGGAACAGAGCTAGGTGGGGAAAACTAAACTGAATGCTGGGAGGAAGAAGGGCGGAGTCGAGAGAGAAGCCATGTAGCCCCACGGGAGACAGACGCTGGAACTTTAGTCGGTAAGCCACAGTCACGTGGCAACACACAGATTACTAGAAATGGCTTAAATTGATACATAAAAGTTAGCCAATAAGAAGCTAGAGCTAATGGGCAGTGATTTAAATAATATAGTTTCTGTGATTATTTCAGGGCTGAGTGGCTGGAACAACCAACTGACCTTATTACAACACCTCTTTGGTTGAAAATTAGCTTTTGACCATGGCAGAGAGCAAAAGGACATAGTGGCCTTTTGTAAGGCCATCTCCAAGTTTACATGAACTAAACCACTAACCTCAGAGGAGCACAGTGGCTTCCCAACCCACTTCAGAAGATTGGGACAGCTAGAAAGTCTTTTTGGCTATGCTTTGTAATGATCCCTTCTAGCCAGGGTTGTGCGGTGGGCCACACACTCATTGTTCCTAAGAGATGGGGAGGGAATTTGAACTGCAGTCCCATCTAGAAGCCCTAACGAGGGACAGTGAGCTGCAGATGGATATGGAGTGGCATGGAGTAAAGAGGCTGTTGTCAAAGAACCAGAGCAGAGGGAAATTAGCTAAACCAAGTAACAGGTACCCTCTAGACTGAGGAGGGGTGAGAGGGAGCAATATATGAGGACAAAAAGAAATAAACAGAACTTGGGGGATTCTAGAGCAGAAGATAATGTGTTCAGGAGCCATCTTGGGGGCTGGCTTGGGGGCTGGAAGGCCTTGACGGTATACACACAGGAAGCTGTGGTTGGCAGTAGCCAGGCCTTGACCCTGGGGAAGTACCAAAGAAGCCATAGCTTTTCCCAGGTGGACACTTCCTGGATAGAGAGACAAATGGATGGATCCTTGCTTTGCTGTCTTCATGGTTTTAATTCAGTTTCTCTAAGGAGAGAGGAGGAATGTCTGATGTCCTTCCGTCCTTCCTTTCTTCTCCTTCCTTCATTCCTTCCTTCCTTCCTATCTCCCACCTTCCTTTTCTCCCTTCCTCTCTACCTCCCTCCCTTTCTCCCTTCCTCCCTCCCTCCCTCCCTTCGTTCCTTCCTCCTCCCTTATATTTTTTGAGAGAGGATTTCAGTGTCACCCAGCCTGGTTTGGAACTCTTCATGTAGCTGAGGATAACCATGAACTTCTGATTCTCCATCCTCTACCTCTGGAGTGCTATGAGTATAGGTGTGCACCACCACAACCCATGTGTGCAGTGTTTGGAATGGAACCCAGGCATCTGTGCCTGCTTGACAATCCACTGAGCAAGGACCCAGTCCAGGATCTCCCACTACACTGAGAGGCTTCTTTCCCATCGACCAGAAAGGAAAATTGCCAGTTTAGCCAAAGGAAATCTTCCACTTCCACGGAAACCCTGAAGATACTTTCTGAATTGAGAATAGCAGTCTTCATTGTGACGTGATTAGCTCTGATGGAGCCCTGTGGACAAGGAGTTAGCTGCTGAAGATTCAGAAACTCCAAAGTGAGCAAAGGGAACACAGGGAACTGTGACTCGGCTGACAGGAAAATCTTGAATCTGTTGATTTTTATAAGGAAGTAGAAATAAAGTGTTATTTTTTTCCCCACCACTGGCGCAACTCCAAGGCAAAGTTTTACTATAGTGATTTCTGTCAAACTTTATGGATTTGTTTTCTAGCGATGGCTACTGAGGCTGAATAGCAGCAACTACTTGGGTGTGTTAAAGGTTCTGAAGCAGCATCTAGGCTCAAACAGAGAAATAGCCCTCTAGGAAAGGATCAGATGAAATTTCCCTGCATCACAGAGAGGGTGCACAGTCAGTCATGGTACATCGTCTATGTGTATGTCCCTTGGGACTCAAGAATCTTATTTGAAAGGAATAATCTCATGAATGGATTAAACCAAAGCTGGGGAAAAGATACAATATGTAATAAGGATATGATTAGAGGCTGGAGAGATGGCTCAATAGTGAAGACTGTGCATAGCTCTTGCAGTGAACCTGAGTTTGGTGCCCAGCACCCAGCTTACAACCATATGTGTCTCCAGCTTCCTGGGATCCAATGCCTCTGGCTTCAGTGGGCACTCAGGGGTACACACCCCCTCACACATATGGGTAATTAAATATGAAAAATCAATCTAATGAAAAATGTTTTTCTCATGCTGTTTGCCACAGCAGTTATTTGTCTACAGGAAGGAATGGTCATTGTCAGAATGAAATTCTTGACCACAGAGACCATGTAGAAACAAGAAAAAAAAGTTAAGTAGAAAGAAAACGATATATCCATGCACTAATATAATCTAGCAGATAATGAAGGTCCCCTCCCCCAACACCGTACACACTTGTATGTTTGTGCGCATCTAAGAATCATTTCTTCCATGTTCATTGCTATGAAAAAACCTGATGACATAGTAGATGTACAACAAACACTTCTTGATCATTTTCCCGCCGGCTTTATGCATTTTTCTAATAAAAATAGATTCCCAAGGAAGGCATGAAACTAAAACAAAAAGAACCAAATTTGCCAAAAATCAATATGCTGATTTCTTTCCCCCAAGAAATAAGGATTTGTTCTGCTTTCTCCAGTTGGCCCCATGCCACACTCAGCTTCTTCTAAGACAGAGTGACTCTGCAGACACACGTCCCTTGCACTGCTACAGGGTACTTAGCAACAAATACTTCACTGCCTGCCTCTGTGTTGACATGCCCAGGCCTGGGACTTCCAATGTTCTGTAAATACCCTTGTTTATTTTACTTTCAGAGATTGTTGATTTACCCCAAAGCAAAACTTTTCCTTTCGTTGAATGTGGTGGAACATTAGCTAACTAGCTGTGAGAACAGCTTCACTGGCACCATGCTTTCTGACAGAGCTCAACGTTCAGATCTGATGCCTATAGATACGTCTCCTGGAAGTGATTGATAGATGGAGGACAGGGGTCAAGGAGACCTCAGCTGTTGATTCTGGAACAGACCACTGAATGGGCGGCCAAGGGGGCAAGTTATTGTGTAGCTTCACTAACTTCAAAAACTCTCCCACTGATCTGTAATTCCACCAAACAATAATTATTCATTTTCCCCCTCTGAGCCACACAAAGCACCCATAACCCTCCATTAGGAAATTAAAGTTTATTTTTAATTTCCTTGGGCAAGGCAAAAGCAGGGGGAAAAATTAACAGTCTGTAGCTTGTCTGGAACTAGAAGAGCATTGAAAATGCGGCAAGGAGCCACAGCGTACTAAAATCACCCAAAGACAATGCAATATTTAACTGATGGCAATCTCAGAAGATATACTCGGAAGGCAGGTACTGGATGAAGCAGAGAAGAAAGGGGAGGGGAGGCAGTGACTGGAAGTGATTTGCATCAGGGGAAAAAAAGTCATGTTTTATCCATCCATGCCAATGTAATAAGCTGGACAATATCACATCTGTCCAGACTGATGGGTCCGAATTGTCCCTCCATTGTCACATGTAGTTTTCTCGCTGTAAACCAACTGCTTTCTGTCTTTGTTTTCACCTGCAGATCTCTGGTTTTGGTTAACTTTGGAATGGCATCACTCTTCTTGCTTATTGTAACAATCCTATTCATACATACCTAGTCTATAAATTTATAGTGAGCCTCTTCCATAAGCACATGCTGCTACATGAGACACAAGGAGAGTGAGCGACAAGGACTGTTCAGGGAGAAGGGGCTGGCAGTTACACCTTTATGATGCCTGCTCTCAAAACACAAAGGAGTGACCTACAGGAGGCCTGGTGGTGCTTTATGAAGGAAATGGCATGTTGGCTAATTCTGAAGGAAGAACGCTTGGTTAGTAGAGGGGATATGTGCCTTTTATCACCAGTCATCCCTAGAAAAAAGAAAAGACCTGCTAAAACATATGTATGCATTCTTCTAATATTGTCATACGCACAAACCAACACACATAGGTTGACTGCATCTACAGGTAAAGTTATAAAAATTATGTGGATGCAAGCTGATTTACAGAACTATGGTCTACATAGGTCTCAGTATTATTTCCCATATCCTTAAATATGTTTTGGGAAAAAACTTCTGATAGGCTAGCGATATTGCACAGAATACATGTTTTGTGGTGCGTGTGATGATTCTTTGTGTCTGTTCCAATTTTTGTTTGCAAGTCACAGAAACCACCCCTGGTGAAATTAAGTGAAGAGGCTCTTATAAGACAGCCACAGGATCTACGGAGGGAAAAACACAGTTAGCAACAGGACCCTCAGCTGCCACCAACAGAAGTGGCCTGTCCCTGGGGCTTACTATATTTGTTCCCTAGTCAAAGCTTCATGAAGGGGCACCTGGCTCATGTGACCCATAAGGCAACAAGAATGGGGGGGAGATGCTTCATTTGATTTGGTAGTAAGAAGTGGGGGCCTGGCTTATGAATTTTCTCCAACTGAGACTTCTCCCCATGCAGGCAAGGAACGGGGATTCTGTCATCAGTAGGACACATGAACATCCTTTGTCTCCCCAGTACTGAATGCCACAGTATAACCTGCCTCTCCCTTTCCATTGTATGATGAAACCACTGAACACACTTCTGCTAAAATTTGGAGCACTTTGGTGATTACCTCCTTCAGATGAAGTTTCCTGAAACAGACTTTCTGGATGGAAGGACAAGAACAGATATGTCTATCTTCTGAAAATTAGCAGTGGTTCATGATTGGCTCTTGGGGTGTGCACAGCATGACCAGGCTTCCTCTGGGTTCTTACCCATCTTGGACAGGACCACTTTCAGAAATCCTCACATCCATTCTTTTCTGACCTGACCTCATTTGTGTAGCCAGAACCTCATTTTAAACTTTGGTTCTTTGAAGTCAAATGCCCAGGGGCAAAGGGAACGGTTCAGTAAATACATTGTTTATTTTCCCCAGTTTATTTGTGATAATTACTTTCATTGATTTTTCTTCTCCATTAATTTGATTAATTCCAGGGTCTGCTTCTTTAATATGCTGTAGAGAAGAGATTTCTCTTTCTGTTCTGGATAATGGTGTTGACAAAGCAGAGAGGATGGATCTGAAATAGCAAGAGACTGGATTTCAAAAGGGAGGCTGTGGAGTTGGTGCTCACGCTCTCTGAGTAGGTAGTTAGGCTGAGATTCTCTGGGTCTCTCTTCCAGACCCACGGTGGTGAAGGCAGGAGGGCTCATCCTCAGAAACTCTGTTTAATCAGTAGCGTGCATCTTAGAGTTCTTAAACAAAAACAAACACGAAGCCTAGGGGCTGCTGAAATACTCTGTGATGTTTCTACTAACTTAAATAAGCATAGTTTTAGCAACAAGTTGAAAGGTATGAAGAATATTAGAACCCAAGCTCTTATTAAGAGAGCCCCACTGGAGGCTGGAGAGATGGCTCAGTGGTTAAGAGCACTGCCTTATCTTGCCCAAGGCCTGAGTCTGGTTCACAGAATCTACAGAGTAGCTCATAACCACCTGTAACTGCAGCTCCAGGGGATCCAATGCTTTCTTGAGTTATGAATATGGAGAACATGCACACATGAAGTCAAAACTCTCATACACATAAAAATAAAAATAAATCTGAGGGGAGCTATGCCGGGGGCAGTCTCTAAGAATTACAAGCTGAGGATTCAAAATGGGAGACTTATTGACATTTGAAAGATCAGATGTTAAACAAGAAGCTTTTTCCCCTTTCTTTTTGGTACTAGGATTTGAACTCGAAGCCTTGGGCATTCTCAGCAAGTGCTCTACCACAGCTACATCTCTAATCCCACCACATGGCAGTTAAAGTAGTATATTTCATCTGAGGCAATAATGAAAGAGATAAGGATGCATTGACCTGCATTATTCAGAGTGGATTCTACCGTGGACTATGGGTTTTACTTAACAGAAATAGGTAAATGGTAAGCCTTAGCCAGGAGGCCTCAAGGTGGGAGTGGACTGGGAGTGGGCGGGGATGGGAACAGGAAGGATCAGTCAGGGGGTGCAAGAGATGACTGGAATTGGGGGACTTTTGGGGGTGATGTGGAAACTCCGGAACTTATGAGGGTGACCTAGCAAAGATTCCGAGTAATGGGGGATGCAGAGCTTGAACTGACCATCTTCTGCAACCAGGCAAGGCTTCCAGGTGGAACAGGGACACCAACCCAGCCATGAAATCTTTGACCTACAATTTGTCCTGTTTGCAAGATGTGTCAGGGTAATGGTGTAATGGCTTAATTAAAAATGCTGTGGATCCCTCAGTAGCTGCAGTGGCAAAACGCTGCAGGTCTCCAAGCGGCGGCAGGCAGCAGGCCATGTGGTAGCAGGCAGTGGGCAGCAGGTCCCGAGAACAGCCAGTCCCAGGCAGGGATGACGCACGCACGAGACCATGCCACAGGTCTCTGAAGGTGGCTGGTCCCAGGCGGTGGCTCACGTGGCTGCTGCAGGTGAGAGACAGACAGATAGGCACACCATGCAGAGTGAGGTTGGATATTTATTTAGTGAGTTATGGAAGTATGGAAGAGAAGGGGGAGAAGGAGAAGAAGAAGAAGAAGAAGAAGAGAGAGAGAGAGAGAGAGAGAGAGAGATAGAGAGAGAGAGAGGAGAAGGGAGGAAGGGGAGAAATGGGGAGAGGCAGAAGCTGCCTCTTCGAGAGGGAAATGGAAAAGGAAGAGACTCAGGCTGCAAGCAGGAAGGAAGATCTGCCTGCCTCAGTGGATTGGGAGGGAGTGGGCATGGCTTGTCTCTTAAAGAGACCAAACATATAATTATAAATGGTGGTGTAGAACTTGTGGGAGTGTCCAGCCAGTGACTGGAGGCCCATGCCCTGAGAGGGAGCCCATGCATGAAACTGCCTGTATGGTCAGGAACCAGAAGCTGGACATCCCAGAGACCCAGGATAGAACCAAACATGACTGGCAAAAAGTCAATGAAATGATTACTAATGATATTCTTCTATAACTATGGATCAGTGCCTAGCCTAGTTGTCATCAGAAAGCTGTCATCCAGCTACCGATGGGAGCAAATATAGAGACCCACAGCCAAACACTAGGGGAGATCAGGAAAGCCTGCAGAAGATGGGGAGGAAGGATTATAGGAGACAGAGGGGTCAAGGACACTAGGATAACACAGCCCACAGACTCAACTAGATAGGGATCACGGGGACTCACATAGAATGAAGTGACAATCATGGAGCCAGTATAAGTCTGTGCTAGGTCCTCTGCATATATGTTATGCTTGTATAGCTTGAGGTTCTTGAGGGGAGGTATGAGGAAGGGGTTGGGAGGAGTGTAGGGAGGGGAAACTGTGGTCAGGATATAATATATGAAAGAAGAATAAAATAACTATATCATCTATCTATCTACCTACCTACCTGCCTATCTATCTATCTATCTATCATCTATCTATCTATCTATCTATCTATCT
>LOJH01016056.1:8039-23068 GCA_001685095.1 Ellobius talpinus | reverse complement strand
AACCACAATCCCAGAGAATTTAGACAATAATACGGACACTAAGAGAGACTTACACAGATCTAATCTACATGGGAAGTAGGAAAATACAAGATCTCCTAAGTAAATTGGGAGCATGGGAACCTTGGGGGAGATTGAAGGGGGGAGGAGAGAGGCAGGGAGGGGAGCAGATAAAAATGTAGAACTCAATAAAAATCAATTAAAAAAAGTCCCAAGGCCAAAGGTAGATGGGATAATTTAAGAAAATTTGACAAGAAACAAGCCAAGTTAAGGCTGGGTGTTTATAAGCAGTAATAAGCTGCGTGATTTATTTGGGAGGTAGGTGGTGCACCCCCCCCAAAAAAGCCTAAAGAGTAATCAACAAATTTGTGCACCTTCTTTTTACTTCATTAAATATACTTGTAATCATTCTGATTCTTTGTCTAGGATTTCTTCTTTCACTGGATGACATTTCTGTGGGACTAGTAACTTTGGGTTATGTTGCCTTGTTTTTTCCATGTTAGCTTCTGTCATAATGCATACAAACGCACCTTTTTATTTTTTGACAGGGTCACATATAGCCATCTTGCTAAACACCTCTGACACTTGTCTTTTCTGCCTCCACCTTCCAAATGCCGTGGTTATACATGTATACCATGAACCCTGGCCAGGCCTCATCTTGTCAGTTTTAAATTTAAAGCTTATCGCTATTTTTAACATTTTACTCTTTTGAATATCCATAGGCCCTATGTTTCGTCTTCCATTTCTGATATATGGTAGGTTTTTGTTTAGTCCTGAGAGCTTAACTTCAAAACAAAACTAGATTTAAAAAATTTTATATTTTTATTATACTGACTTCTAATTTTTTTCTTAAAACTTACTTTGTGTTTTAATTATTTCATCTTTTTCATTTTAGTTTTATTACATGATAGCCTTTAACCACTGCTTTGGATGTGGGGGAAAAGACCTCTGATATTTTTATTGGCCAGATCTTCTCTTACTATGATCTTTCACTGTCTGACCCATATGTCACACTGAAGTGTATTGATATCTGAATATTGGTTTTAAGTTTTTGACTGCTGATTTACAGGTATATTCTCTAAGATTTCAGTCACTAAAATACATCAAAACCTGTTTCATGAGCCCTCAAACTATCTTGGCGAAATCTCATGCGCAATAGAAAAATCATGTCCAATGTAATGTTGCATGAATATTAGATTAAGGTAATTCATCCACTCAGTCTTCCTGTAGCTTTACACTTAATTACATACTTATTGAGACATGTAATTGTCCAAGCAGACCTTTTAATCCCCACGGCCTGAATATCTAGGATTCTAATTATGTGTCGCAGCAACTAGCTTATATTTAAAAGCAAACAATCTGGCTGGAGAGATGGCTCAGCGGTTAAGAGCTCTAGCTGCTCTTTCAGTGGTCCTGGGTTCCATTCCCAGCAATCACATGGTGATTCACAGCCATCTGAAACAGAATCTAATATCCTCTTGTGGCATGCAGGCAAATATATATAAAATACATAATCTAAAACTCTATTAATTGCTGAAGCTGTATTAGAATTTGAAACTATGGTTGTCACCTCACCTACCCATGTTTTCATTAACATACTTATAAAAGTTTTGTAGTATTAGAGGTATTGTTTTCTTTTGATTAGGTAGCACATCTCATGATTACAATATGCTCTTGGAGAAATTAAACACCATCTGCCTTATAGTATAACTTATATCCATACTTCATTAGCATTTCAGTGTATCTTTTTTTAACATCCATGTTGTATTTAAATTCAGTCTCTTGGTTGTTCAGTTTCACCATCTCTACCTTGAACTAGAGTTTTTGTATACCTTCAGTTAATACAATTAATGATAAGCGTTTATTGGACATCATTGGCATATTCCTCTTGCACAGAACCATTTGCTATTTGTTTTTGTGTGTCTTGGTTTTCATTTACTTGTGAGCCAGAGGATAATTGACTAGCCAATCACTTCTTACACCAAGTGAACTCTCTAAAGCATCTTTACCCAGTGAGCCATCTCATGGTCTTGTTTTGTATTTCTTGCTATTTTTTGCTGTTTTTCCTTCTCTGCTTTCTGTTGTACCACTTTGATTACACTACAGACTCAAACTGTACCTGCAGGTTTGCTGGTTGCTCTAAGGATTGTGATGAGCATCTTCACCAGACTACTTTAGCATACTAAAGCAACAAATCCTACAGTGCTGTTCCATCTACTATTTCTTTGTTGTTCAATCTCACAATCTCTGCCTTTAACTGAGTGTTTAGAGTGTCTACACTTAATTTTCATTACCGCTAGATTTTGTGAACATCTTTGACATGTTAACTCTGTATTATGATTTTAGTCAGCAAGCTGATTCTTAAGAGAATGTATTATCCAGGTAGAATAAAAATGTGGTTTTCTATTTCTGCTCCTTAAACCACTACACGGCATTCTGAGTATTCAAACTGCACATATACAGAGGTTAAGACAGAGAAATGGAGCTTTGACCAAAGCATTCAAGAGAATTTATTCAAATTCTGTGTTCAATGGCATCCGACAAGAAATTACTTAGCTACCTATCTACCAGAAAGCCACTTGTTCAAACCTCTTTGGATCATTCTAAGAAAATTTTAGGGAGCCCTAAAGTCTGTTCAATTTCCCCCTGCTTTATGACACTTAGTAGAGGTGAACAAAAGCAAGTTTGGAAATAGTAATGTGGAAAGTCTGGTGTTAAAAACAAAACCCACCCACTCCAGTGATGTGAGGTCCCAGCAGCACAAGTGTCCTTCATAGACAGAAGCATTCGAGTTCACCTCCAGAACATTTTTACTGTCCGACAGTGAACACAGTGAAGTGTAGGGAAAAAAAAACTGCCACTTACTAAACATTAACTTTGGAACAGAATAGTAATATTTCCCATACATCTCATCTTCACAACCAGGAGGCAGGTACTCCCACTTTTCAATTTTCAATTACGGAAACTGAATGACAGCTTCAAAAACTTGCTCAAAGTAGCAGCAAGTACCAGAGTTGGGAATCAAATTCCACATGTGTGATTTAGGTCTTTACAAGTCCAGAACCTGCAGAGACCACTCTTATACATGGTCGTGTGTGTGTGTGTGTGTGTGTGTAAATGAGGAGAGTGCATGGGAAATTCAGGATAAATCTTGAAATCTTTTGTAACTGAAACAAGCAAGGAAAGGTTGAGCAATCTAATTGTACATATGAAAATATTAAGGGATGAAAAGAAAAATTAAAAAGATAAAAAGTGACTATAAAATCTCAAAAGAAATTTGCAGTCATGTTAAAAAAAAAAACTAAAAGATTTAAAGCAATATAATAGGTATGCTAAGGATTTAGAAAACCACCACCCCTAACCAGCCCAAAGTACTAAGTATTTTACATCCATTTGTATCAGTACTTAGAAGTACGTAATAAAATATCTAAGAAAAACTGGACACTTATGCTCAACTGACAGTGTAGTCCTTATCAAGTTTCTGCAACTTCTTCCTCCAAAAAAGGTCAATAGACTTATGTTAAAGACAACATGTGTATTTAAAGTATCAATTTTATTTGAGTTAAAATTATTTACAAAAACCCAAAGACATACTTCATGAAACTGGTACAAACTATTTTTTTCCTGCCGTTGGCTTTTGCTCCAAAGATCACAGCTGAGAAATACTGTATAAAATAAAAATAGGATTGGATTCAGAAAAGTATCCTACTGTTCTAATATCCAACTGGTAGTATTTACAGAAATATTTACAATGGAAAAAAGGTTACCTTAAAACTTTAGTTAATTTGCAAGTCAGCCTCAAGTACCCTAAAATGAGAGTTCTCCGAGGGTTAAAGACACACAAATGCACTGCAGGTGGTCAGGTGGTATCCTCCTCACAACCCACCCCACCAGGACCTGCATCTCTATCAGTGCTTGACAATAGTTATTATTTTTAAAACAAAACAAACAAAAAAAAACCTGTTAAACACTGAGGTAAATCAATTATCAAATGATTACCAGTGTAACAGAAAAAAATGTAATTCGCCCTGGTTGATCTCACCCAAGTGTTTACTGTTTCTTACCATCTGCCACAATCAAAAATCTATTCCCCAAATACAATGATTAATAAATATCAATGTATTTTAAAATAATCAAAAAATATCTAAGTAAATTTGTGGACATCATTTAGCAGTATGCTTCTTTAAAAAAATAGTTTGCTAAATTAGTTTGGTATTCAGGGCAAATACAGTCTCAATCTTTCCCACATTACACTGGCATACTGTGTTCTTAAACGGTGATGGGTAGGGGTTCGGGTGGGTAGAAGGAAGAAAACAATTTGCCTAGAGTCAGTTACTTCCTTATAGATTTCCCAACAATCTGCATTATCAAAAATAGGAAGACAATAGAAGGCAGCCACTGCATTTAAAAAACATTACAGCTGGCACTGATACAAGAGCCCCGGTTTGTTACTTTATACAAGGAAATAACAAAGTCTAAAATGAATCAAAATTAGACTTTTAGCTATTTTCCCCAATACACACCAAACTAATATTTTTATGGCTTCAAGTTTTACAAATCCAATAAACATGATGTAACTATATGAAAGGTAATTAAAAGTATTAATGAAACATCTCTGGAAAGCCTGTGCTCAGGCCAATCAATGAAAAAGGGGGAAAAAACCACAACCAGTGGTCCGAACAAAACAAAACAAAACCCTATGAAATTAAACCTATAAACCATGTTCTGTGTGTTCCACAACTGTTTTTTAAACAACTGTTCTATGAACAAAGAATCTGAATAAAAAAAGGGTCTTCTCTACACCAGCAAATTTAAGGCTTTGCGCTTATGCAATTGATCCTGTCATTCTATAGAAGAATATACACGCTATCTGGAAAAACGAATTCCACATTGGTGTTTTAGCTTCCTTATATTTACTGTACTGAACATTAGAAAATATATCTAGAGAACTTCCCTCAAAACGTAACAATGTTTCAAGAGCCTCTCTAGCATTAAGTGTAAACTACCCTGGGTTTGTCTATTTTTGCTTAATCCTGTAACAGGGCACATTATCCTATATAATATAATATTCCCTCAAACTGCTACTTGTTTTCTTGTGCCTATAGCTATGACACATTATGGTATGATATTGAATATGGTCATGGTCTCAGAAGTGAAAAATAGTTCAACACCCAAACCTAATTAAGAATAAAAAAATATACTATTAATCCCTTGTGTCTTTGGATTCCATCTAATTTTAAATATAGACAGTAGTTCAGGGAACAACAACAAAAAAATTCACAAAATTATTAAAAGCTTTATTTACGATTGGAATCATTCAACAAAAAGCCAAAGCAAATGAGCCTGAAAAAGGAACTAAGCTGTTGTCTAGAATGTCCTCAGAACATTCAATACCTCAGTAGCTAAGCTGCCTTTGCACCTGACTGGCATGACAACAGTGGCTCAACATACACAGCAGTTGCACTAACAGCAGCACAAATTTTCCCCTTTAAACCTTGCCCAAAATAAAGCAAGGCAACTAGGGGAGGGTATAGACTCTGCCAAGTAAGTGTATTTAAATACTGCATGGGATTGTTAACAGCCTGAACCTTTTCCCTCATTTTTGATAGCTGCAGATTGATGTAGTAACTGTCATTTAGCAAATGCAGAATGCATGATGAAGAAATCGGGTGGTCATAAAAATCCAAACACGAATGATACTGATGAATGTTCTTGGTTTATCTTCAAGGACTTCTTTCATGACTTTTCTTTGTCTAAGGATAGCTCCAGCATTACCAAGCACCTGAAGCAAAGGTAAAGCAGCTAGCAATGTTCCAAATACTCGATCACTCTAGAGATAGACTTCTGGCCTGTTGTTCCAACAGCACACTAAAAGGGGAAGGAAGGAAATGGTGGTTATAACACACATTATATTAGCCAGGTCTCACTATTAACACCTTATTAATTTTAGTACTTGAAAGGCTGAAGCAGGAGGATTGCCAGCTGGGGATACAGTGTAAGATTTTGTCTGAAAAATAATTAAAAAACTCATATAAACTGCAATATGCAATAGAAGTTACTTACAGTAAGATTCATGAAGCTTAAGAATTTTTTAAGCATCTCTGTCATTATGGAGAAATCTCCTTCAGGAAGGTATTCCCTCACTGTAGTTACATTGATCTGAGGAAACAGATAAAAAACAGTCAGTCAGTTGGCAGAAAAAGATACTATAACCCACTCAATGCTGCTGGCCTGCTATATATCTTGTGGTAAACATCTACAAGAACCTGAGAACTCCTGGGTTATTCCCATTCCACACTCAACTATGTGCAAGAACATTCGGGTTCATCTCCCCACTCTATACGACCCCACTCACAGGAAGAAAGGGTAAAGGGCAAACTAACAAAAGCTACAAAGGAATATCTGTGAATATTTATTTTTGGAAATGCAAAGAGAAATATCTGAAATAAACTGAATATCTGAAATAAACTGAACTGTCAAATATCTGAAATAAACTGAACTGTCAAATGTGTAAACTGTCAAATGTGTAAATGTGTGCCACAGAGCTGTTTATAAAACATCAAAAAATTCTCCATGCTACAAAGGTAAATTAGAATTAACTATTCTTTTTTTAAAAAAAATTCATTGATTTATTATATATATAATATTCTGTATGTGTATATGCCTGAAGGCCAGAAGAGGGCACCAGACCTCATTNNTGGTTGTGAGCCACTATGTGGTTGCTGGGAATTGAACTCAGGACCTTTGGAAAAACAGGCAATGCTTTTAACCACTGAGCCATCTCTCCAGCCCTTAACTATTCTTTATATACATTGTTTGTGATAAATTATGGGCCAGTTCCCGGAGAGGTGTTTCCCTTGATTATTAGCAAAAAGCTAAAAACTATAAACAATCCTGTAAGAGGAAACTATTACATATTCTAATTTAAAACTTCCATTTCATTATGTTTAAAAATGCTTAATTTAGCTCAGCAGTGGTGGTGCACGCCTTTTACCCCAGTACTCAGGAGGCAGAGGCAGGCAGATCTCTGAGTTTAAACTCTTGAACAGGGACTACAGAGAAGGCTCAGCAGTTAAAAACACTGTTTTTTTCCAGAAAACCTGGGCTTTGCTCCCAGCACCCATACAATGGCTCATTAATTGTCTGTAACTCCAGTTCCACTGATCTGGCCTCCAAGCAACAGGCACATATATGATGCATAGACATATATGTAGACTGTGCTGGTTAGTTTTCCGCCAACTTTCCACAAACTAGAGTCTTCTTGGAAGAGAAAACAGCAATTGAGAATTGCTTCCAGCAGACTGACCCGTAGACAAGTCTATGGGGTATTTTCTTGACTGATGACTGATAGGGCAGGGCCCAACCCAAGCATGGGCAGCATCACCCCTAGTCAGGTGTTCTTGAGTTGTGTAAGAAAGAAAACTGAGCAAGCCAGTAAGCAGCATTCCTTTATGGCTTTTGCCGACTTCCCTTCATGGAGAACTGTAAGATGAAATAAACCCTTTCATTCCCAAGTTATTTTGGTCATGGTGTTTTACAATAGAAAGAAAACTACAATACAGGTGAAATATTCATCCACATAAAAAATATTTTAAAGTAAAAAACACAAATAGTATCAATCACTACATTTAAACAGCCTCCAAAATGGTTTTGGTAACTCTGAAGGATTGTTCAATAAAAAGTATACCTCTAAAATAATAAATAGCTCCCATGATGGGGATGAAAGCCCTTCATTAGTTCAAATCCGTCTTTACCAACACACTATAGAACTAAACATTTATAGTGGCTATGGGAAGGACAGTTACAACATTTATAGTACTAGAAGTACAAAAGGAACATAGCATGGAGTATTTGAAAAACTTAATAGCTAGGGGCTGGAGAGGTGGCTCAGAGCCTAAGAGCACTGGCAGCTCTTCCAGAGGTCCTGAATTCAATTCCCAGCAACCACGTGGTGGCTCACAACCATCTGTCATGAGATCTGGTGCCCTCTTCTGGCATGGAGGTGTACATGCAGGAGGAGCATTGTATGATTAAGAAATAAATAAATCTTTAAAAAAAAAACTTAATAGCTATCCAAGATGGAGGCGGGGTTTGGTAACCGAAGAGCCAGGTTTAAAAAGTAGTGGGCTTTTAAAGTAGTAAGTAAATCCATCATTCCATTGCTGTTGAAAAGCCGAAGACAGAGAAGATACACGATTAGCAGGAGCTCTGAAAAAAAGCTAGATCTTGTGGCACTGTGCAAGAGTCAAAGAATGGAGAGGAGCAAGAACCTCCAAGAGCAGTGAGGAGACTCACCACTGCCAAATACTAGGTGAACAGAAAATGAGACCAGACTTTATTGGGCTTCCTAAGCATGGGGCCACAGAACACAGGCAGTTTTTAACTGTACATGACTACGTGCTTGCTTTATCTCTTCTACTTCCACAATGGGAAAAGCCAATTCACTTCATATTTGTGGTAGCATCTTGTTTTCTAATTATAAAGATCATCAAGGAAACATATATACATATACAATCACATCTGTGGTTCTATGAATCCACAATGTTGTCCACAAATTCAGAACCTTCTTTTCAGGAACAAGAAAGCTACTGACACCATTATAATGATGGCCACATATCAGACTAACAGAACTTCAAGATCTACTATTCAATACAGTTACACAATACTGTCCTAATATATTTTATCACGGCAACTGGGAAAGAAATAAATGAGCTTTCACTTTATCCACCTGTGCCACATATTTCAAAGGGAACACTCACAATGACTCCAAGATCCAATTGACAAGGTATTTTTGCTGTTCATATTTCTTTTTCCAATGGCAACAAACTATCCAATAACTATAACCTCCACTTCTGTGAAACAGTCTAATTATATAGAGACTTGTATTTCTCATAGATCCACTAATAGTAATCCCATTTTCCTAGCCTGAAATTTCCTAGCCTGAAATTGGTTCAGAGGGAAAAATGTGGTCCAATGTTCAACCAGACAGATGCTATGAAGTCTAAGAATGCTCTCTTAAAAAGAAAATGAGGAGGAGGTTCTGTTAGACATTATTACACTAAATGGGACCTTTGGTATGGTCATCTTCCCATCCCCCTGCCCCCCAAAATAGGGTTTCTTTGTAACTTTGGAACCTGTTCTGGAACTTGCTCTATAGACCAGGCTGGCCTCAAACTCACAGAGATCAGCCTGCCTCTGCCTCCCGAGTGCTGGGATTAATGGCATGTGCCACCACTGTCCGGTTAGGAATGGTCATCCTATAGCCATGGCAAGTGCTTTCTACACACTTAAAAATATTTTATTTTAGCCAGGCGGTGGTGGCTGGCATATACCTTTAATCACAGTACCCAAGTTGCAGAAGTAGACGGATTTCTGTGAGGCCAGTCTGGTCTACAGAGCGAGTGGGTACCAGGACAGCTAAGGCTGTTGCATTGAGAAACCCTGTCTCGAAAAATAAAACAAATTTATCTTGATGATTTTTAATTAGGTATATACGTGTTCATGCGGATTTGTGCATAGGGTACAGGTGCTAGAGGTCAGAGGCATTAGATACCTTGGAGCTGGACTGTTGAGACACCTGACATTGGGTGCCAAGAACTAAGTTTCCAGTCCTCTGAAAAGCAGCAAGTGCTCTTAACACCCAAGCCATCTCTTTTATTAACCAAGGAAAAGGACAACAAAACATGTACGGGAGAAGTTACCCCTCCTGAGTCACTAAAATGGTCCAAATCTGACTTGGCCAGCTGAGCCCAGGTTTTACACTAGTCCTTCTTTTACTTCAACTACAGCAGGGACTCATTTATCCATACCCAGAACTCTTATACCTTTAACAGCCCACATAATTTTAACTTCTAGTATGTAAACATTCCTTTTTTATGACATTAAGAGCATTCCCATTAGTTTTTTTTTGTTTTTTGTTTTTGGTCTGTTTTGAGGTTCTAAGCCCAGGCTGGCCTCAAACTCACTAATTAGGATGATTTTTACCTTCTTGATCCTCCTGCCATCATCTCCCAAGTACTGGGATTCCAGGTATACACTGCCATGACCAGTTTAGGTAGCACTAGGGACTACATCAGGGCTTCGTGTATACTAAGCAAGCACTTTAGTAACTGAGCTTTATCTTGAGCCCACTAGCTTGCTTTTTAATATCTTAAAGAGTTTCACTCTGATAGGAATATATCATTTTTTAAAAGAGCAAAAAGACCCCATCTCAAAACTTACTATGAAAGCCTGTATTAGAAAGGAAATAAAGATGTTCATTGTATTAAAAAATAATTTAAGGGAAACCACTAGAAAGTTAGACATATCCTTGGCATTTTCTTTCACGGGGAATTAAGTAAAATTGTTTAAATAAACTTATGATCAGCCAAAAGATCTTCTGAAATAAAAAGTATATATGAATGGGGAAATTTTTAAAAGTAAATAAATGCATCAGGTAATAGCATGAAGCTGTTAAAAACAATCTTTTAAAGATACATAAAACATTTCTGAACTATTTACTTACAGGACTTTCCTGGCAGAGACACCCAAGAAGCAGGGCTGTGTAGGAGGCCACGATGCAATCCTCCATGTGTTTGCCAGCATGTTGAAGGGCTGAGAACAGTTGAACAAGGAGTTTTAACCACTGTACCAACTTCAACTACCATTATCATTAAAAGCTACTATATGAACAACTCGGTACCCCAAATTAATAAAAACTAACTCAAAATGAATAGGGACCCAATTATAAAAACTAAACTCTAACAAACTTAAGGACACCACTAACAAAGTGGAAGTACACAATCATTTATCTCATAAGATGTTCAGGATATATAAAGAATTCTTTCAATTTAATAGCAACAAGACCTGACTAAAAACTAGGCAAGAGAACTAATACACTATCTCTTCAAAGACACAAAAAGACCATAAACATTCCAAATAATGTCTTCAGAGAGCTGCAAATGAATCAAAAACTTTTCCATCAACCAAAATAGCTAAGAACACCTTCAAGGTAATCTTGAAGGTATAAATAACCTTGAACCCTCATAAAATGGCCCCAATACATCTAATTGAAATAAGTTTCTTAAAGTTAAAAAAATTGTATGATTCTTTTTACATGAAATGCCTGAAATAAGTAAATCATTGAAGAGACTAAATAGAACGACTGTTACCAGTGGCTAGGGGAGGAGGAAATGGAGCTGACTGCCAATTGTTATACAGTTACTTTAGGGCTAAAGAAAACATGTTCAACATTACATAAATGGAATGAATACACAATTCTGTGAACATACTAAGCTATTGTATTACTCACTTTAAAAGGGTAATATTACAGTACATGAATTATATCTCAATAAGCAGTTCTTTTTTAACAAGACCCTAAAACAAAACTATTATCATAATATGCACAAAACTATCAAGACTTATCTGGATTGACCCGCAGGCCTCCAAGTAAGAGACAAATCCTAGTAGCTAAGTTTCTTGGAAGCAAAATTTTCTTAAGAGTATCGGAACTTAGGGGAGAAGTAGCCTAACAGAAAGAGAAGAGGCTCAGCCTAAGTCTTCTAAGTAGAAAATGTTGGACATACTAAATTTCAAAACCTTAGTTGGGAGGTAGTGGTGCACGCCTTTAATCCCAGTATACAGAAGGCAGAGGAAGGGTAATCTCTAAGGTCATCCTGGTCTACAGACAGTCCCAGGACAGCCAGAGTTACACAGAGAAACCCTGTCTGGAAAAACAAAACAACAACAAAAAAAACCTTAGGGGCACAGCTACAAATAGCTATTTTGCAGAATTTGTATATAAAGCAAGTATCATAATTCCTGGAAACAGTAGTCAATAAATAATTCATTAGTAAAAACAGTGCCTCTAGCTTGATATATATTCCTCTTCTTGAGAACTTTGTAAATTTTGACAATACCTCAGTTTAAGGTGAGGCTGAAAAAAGAAATCTGAGAAATCCATCCCCTCCCCCTTAGTTTTATGGTCTTATATAACCAATGCTGGTCTGCAACTCATGTTCCTTTGGCCTCAGCCTATCAAGGGCTGGAATTACAGATGTGCACTATCATGGCCAGTTCAGCTGCTACTCTTTAAAGAGTGAAGGAGGGAAGGATAAAGAAAGGTGACCAACCTCCCAATGACAACACCATGCTCACTGATAGGAAAAATTATTCTAAGTAATGAAATACCAAAGCTTAACTAGACATACTACAAAGACATTGTTAAATTATAACACTATGTGAATCAAAACGTTTCGAAGAAGAACAATATTCTCACTGTGAAAATACTACTACTCAAGATAAACATGCCTTTATTGAGGTCAAGTTCTTCGTCATCCTCCTCCTTCTTATGTTTCTCCTCTGTACCATCAGTCTTTTCAGTTGACACCCACTGTATTTCTCCACTTGTTTCTTGCCATTCTCCACTCTTATCATGCTGAGTGGTGGGAGCATCTTTGATCAACTCATCTGTTTTACTCTCTGCCAACTGGGCTGCTCGCTCTCGTTCAAGAAATAGCTGATAAAAATTGTTTTTGAAAATCATTAAAAAGACATCAGTAAGTTAGTCAATCCTAAGGTCAGCACTAAATTCATATGAGCAATACTAAATGATTTCAAATGATTGTATTTATAATCACACACACCAATTATAAAGAAGTAGGAGGAACCTGGGAAGCTCTGGAGGAAGAGAGGGATGGAAATTCTAAAAAAAATTAATCAAGTATCAACATGTACATATTCTAATATTTTGCTCTAAATAAGAATATCTTATTTTTAAAAAAGCTTGTTCTATATTTTACCAAAAGACAAAACTAAAGTATAAATGCTGCTGAAATTTAAGTAATCTAGTTTATGTACTGTTTCCAATAATGAAAAGACTCAATAATTGTCCTTAATCCAGGGAATTCTACCTAAAAACTTTTTTAAAAATTATCATTTTTTTAAAATTAAAAGAAGAAAAATCAACAAACCTATGCATATTGGATAAATTAGTAGGAGAGACAATAATTAACCATACTAGGAAAAGCAACATTACTTCTTTAAAAGAAATTAAAGACATAAACAATTAGAAAATATAAACGGTCCCAGAAAGAACTAGATCTTAAACATTATTGGCATTTTTATCATTGAAGGTACATAAGGAAGACTATTAGTAGAGTTTATTATGTATTCCATACAGTCAAGAGAAGCCACCAAATTCCTTGTCTTTAATTACTTTACTTTCCTTTTGTTGTTACTGTATTCAACACAAAAAGCACTTAATATACCCACTCACACTATTTGAGAAATGCAACAAGTTACTAATGAGAATTACCTAAATATCAAATACTAAACAGACCTTAAAAGATGTGCTAAATAAACAGACTCTGAATACAGCATGTCTAAGATAATAACCTACAAAAGAGCAGTTCTCAAAACCAGTCCAAGAATCCCAGAGGTCCTAAGGACCATGCCAGGGAATCTGGAAGCTGAAGACTAAAGAGTTCAGTTGACTTTTCATTTTATGAGTGGACAGAATTTACCTAATATGCAATTGTGTTGTCACTGCTTCTCACCTGTACTAACGCCTGAACAGCATGAACTTGTCCAGCAAGCCTTAAACTCTGATCTCCTTCTCCACTAGAGAAGGAGGAATCGAAAGAACAGGATGTTTCCATGTTGACAAGGCAGTGTCGATTCCGGGCACTATACTCCACCAAATTTATCAGTAGACCCAATCCCTATAATATATTAAAAAATAAAATTATTACAAATAAGAACCTTAATGAATAATATATATGAACTTTTATTGTCAAATAAAATGTTAAACAGAATTCTTCCATTTGCAAACCTGTTAAAAAAAACACTGCTCTTTTCAAAGACAGATTCTTTCACCTGGTTTAGGTGTGCAGCAGAGGAACTGTTTAATGCCTTCTATAGTCTAGGCTAGCCTTGACTCATAGCCATCCTCTTACTCCACCATCCAAAGTGCTAGGGTTATGGACACAAGCCACACTTAGCTCCTCAGTTATTAACCACCATCTTCAGTTTAAACCTCTATTTTTATGAAGGTTTCATTTATTTATTAAGAATACAGTATTCTGCCTGCATGTACACCTGCAGGCCAGAAGACACCAAATCTCATCATATGTTGTGAGCAACCATGTGATTGCTGGGAATTGAGCTCAGGACCTCTGGAAGAGAAGTCAGTACTCTTAATCTATAAGCCATCTCTCTCCAACCCTATGAAGGAGGTTTTGTAAGACAGAAATATATGGAAAAGTATGTTCATGAGGATCCATCAAAAAACCCAGAATCTCAGAACCTCTGGAAGAGTAGTCAGTGCTCTGAGTCATCTCTCTAACCCAACCCAGAATATATCAAACAACTGATTTCTTTCTTTCTTTCTTTCTTTCCTCCCTCCCTCCCTCCTTCCTTTCTTTTTTTTTGAGACAAGGTTTCCCTGTAGCTTTGGAGCCTGTCCTGGAACTAGCTCTTGTAGGCAATGCTGTTTCGAACCCACCTGCCTCTGCCTCCTGAGTGCTGGAATTAAAGGCGTGCACCAACACTGCCCAGCTAAACAACTGATTCTTAAATCAAAACTAAAACAAAGGTTCATCATCTAAAGATAAGATAAAATACCAAGTGGCACTTCAACTCACCAGCACCCGAATATCAAATCTCTGCTCCTGAGGTAGGTACTTTGGAACCTGAAGGACACAGTTCATTGCTGTGCCTATGAGTCCATCTTGTTCTCCTGTCTTCGTGCTGCCCCACTCTGAAATAAACATAGAAACAAAAATCTTCTTTATGACACCAATAACCACATTTAAAATGATTTTTTTTGTTGGTTTTTGTTTTCTTTTCCCGAGTCCTGGTTTTACTCTGTAATACTGACTGACCTGCTAAGCAGCCGAAGCTGGCCTCTATCTCATGGCACATCTCTTGCCTTAGCCTCCCCAAAAGCTAGGATTATAGGTATGCACACCATACCCAGTTATTAAAATAAGTATTAATTTTTGCCAGGCAGTGGTGGTGCATGCCTTTAATCCCAGCACTTGGGAGGCAGAGGC
>LOJH01016055.1:0-23068 GCA_001685095.1 Ellobius talpinus | reverse complement strand
GCCCATTAGCTCAGGCTTCTTACTAGCTCTTGTAGCTTATATTAACCCATTATTTTTTTCTATGTTAGGCACATGGCTCAGTACCTTTCTTGGCAGGGCAGATCACATCCTGCTTCTTTGGTAATCTGGGTAGGACTGGGGAGGGAGCTTCCTTCTCCCCAGAATACTCCTGTTCTCCTTGCCCCACCTCTACTTTCTGCCTGGCTCCTGACCAATCAGCATTTATTTAAAACATAATTGACAGAATACAGAATTGTCCCACACCACTAGAGGCCTAGATGAAATGAAGCAAGACAAGTCCAAAGGCCAAACCTCTTTCTCAAGGACAGCAAAGCACAAGCAATAGAGAGCATGGACACCTCCCCTGGGAGGGTGTAGCTGCTCCCTATCTCACCCCTGACAAACTAATCTGGCCCAGAGCATCCCCTAGTCCCTGTAGGGGCCACCTGTACCATATCTGCCCCGAGCTAGTCCTTGCTGTACCCACACCTACACTCTACAGCCCAGATTAACATCTGTCACTTCCCTTTTGCCTGGCTCACACTCCTCCAGCAAGTCCAGGTAAAGGTCCCAGCACTTTGACAGCCCAGTTGGAGCCCCTTTCACACCAGAGTATACTGTAGAAGCATGCAACACTAACAGCACTCCCTGAGTGTGAGGCAGAAACAACCCATCTTCTCTATTATCCTTTAATAAGATGCTGGTGAACATGGGAAGAAAAAATTTCACTTATCTCCAAAGAACTGCCATGCTATCCATTTTGTTTCTGGGGTCTTTGTCTCTAACCCGAGGTACCACAAAGCCACCTGCTCTATCCACCTAATTACCATATTCTCCCTCTTCCCTCTGGTATGGTAAGTCAAGTATGACTGGGGATGGGAGGGGCTTGTGATAATGGATCCCGTGACCAGCTTCCCTGGGCACTCTGGCTATTCATTATCATTATTAGAGATGCTATTTTATTCTCATGACACAAGGCTAGGTGATGAATCATGACATCTGGGTGCACCAGTCACTCAGAAAGTCAAGAGAAGGGGGCCTCAGGGAGCCACAAGCTCACCTAAAGAGGCTCTCAGCCATGGACATATAGTTAACACCTGTTAGGCAGCGAACCATTAGAATTAACTGTGGCCTTAACTACCCCTTAGTATTACTATTAACTCAGCTTGGTGTTCTGCTACTGTCCTAGGTGGCTTACTGAACAAGTCTGGTGGGTTTTGGGGTTATCCAATCTCCCTTGGTGACTGTTTTATAAGAGACTGAGTGACTCTATTCAGACTAAAGGGATGCAAGAAAGGGTGGTTGGGAGGTGCCTGGTTCTTAGCTCAGCCTAAATAAAGAGAATGAGAAGCTACGTGCTTGCTCCCATTAGATGTGAACCCAGACACACCTTGCCTAAATCTCTGTTGGCCACTACCTTACAGCCATGAAAGAGATTATCTTGGGGAAAGAGGAAAACCACAAAGGATGGAAGGATAAGGGGAGACAATGCCTGCCTTGAGCCGTGCCTAAATTAGGGCTTCTGGTTCTGTTATTGTTACTGAAAGCGCAACAAAAGCTTCCTATAAAGTTTAGAAGATCCTCTCAAGTCTGCCTTGGGAAAGGGTACCTACCATACAGGAGCTGACTGCAGAACAGTAAAAGTGGCCTGGCAGAACAGAGTGCGTTGGGTTGGGAGGTCCAAACAGAAGACCGCTCTATGCAGGTCACACCTTAACGTATGTCCTTTAGGGGGCAGTCATGGCTAGGCTGCGTAGACGACACTAAGGTAACTTGCACTGTTTAAATGTTGTACCTTGAATTGGGAATACTGTGGTTGGCCATGTTTGGTTCCTGACTACCGGTTGGGATTGGGCATTGCTTCGCATCTCTCTTTGGTCAGTGGGTTATGGAGAATGAGGTGCATGTCACATATGATCAGGTTCTTTGAGCAGGAATGTCTGATTTGCTTTGGTCCATTTCTGTTCTTTGTCATTAGGAAGGAATTTGTCGGGGAGATGTGCTCTGCCAACAGGCACCTCTCATGGAAAGGCACACGGACGAGGGTTACATGTAGCCCACCACTCATTTGTGAGAGGAGTGAGACGGAAATAGTTCACGCTGTAGACCGTTGAGACTCTATAAACCTACACCAAGGATGATAGTATGCCTGTAACACTGGATAGAGATTTGGGAGAGGAAGAACGATGAGGCATGGCTTCAGCACTGATTTTATAGTCACATTACAAGAAAGAATTATAGAGGCTATTAGAACTTGGGGATATAGTATACACACAGATTATAGGGGCTGCTAGCATCAGTGGAAGGAGGACAGTTGCTGGAATGACTGCCAAGGACAGATGACCCCTCGAAGCTGGTGGATAAGGTTAAGAATAGGTACATGTCCTAAACTAACCAGCTTGAAGACCTTCCAGCCACCCTCCTTGCCAGTTGGCCCCACGAGAGGAGGGACCTTGCAAGTGCCTAGGCAGCACAGGAATTCCACTTTACTTTTTCTTCTGCCTGCCAGAGGCAAAGATTCTGAGATACTCACTTCCATGTTTGAGTGAAAATATCCATGTGTACAAATTATCACTTTACAATTAATTATGCAGAGCAAGTAATACATATGAGACCTCAATATTGTGACAGCTTAGAAATACACTGTTTTGCTACCGAATGTGCGACAAGTTTTGCCAAATGTATGTGGAGAAGTAACACGAGATTAGACAATTAATATTTTAATTTTGTATATTCACAGCGCATCTGTGGGTCAATGTAAACACCAGCAGCGACTCAGCGTAGCGTTACTAGCCACTCTCCTAAGGCTGACCTTAAAAAAAAATCAATGCTCCTTAATTAGGCCTTTCCTTCCTTTACTGCCTTTAGGGAGAAGGGATTGTTGTGAAAAAGACATGATTACTTCATACTGGAGTTCACCAGGCGTCTTAAATGTTTTAGGTTTGAAAAAAAAAAAGTAGCAGATTTCATTGCTGGAATCTTCCCTCCAGAATCTGTAAGCACCATGTGGCTGTCAAGTGGAAGTTTCATCAGTATGTTTCTGATTCCTTTACATGTAAATCATTAAAAGATCTTTGAGGGTTTTTTGAAGTCCAAGAACTCTCCCGAGTCACTCCTTTCCCCCAGCATATTTTTATAACTTTTCTCGAAAATTAGAAAATTGAATTTTACCTCTAGCTCCAAAAGGGATTTAAGAAAAAAAAAGTTAGGAAAGGCAGCTGTTTGTCCATGATAGTGGCTAAGGATTAAAACTCTAATTCTAAGAATTTGTCCTGGATCCACCAATCTGATAATGTTTGCCTGTTCTTTTTGGGCCAGTATCTCAGATGGTGGAGAATTGGACCAGGAGCTACATGCTGGACTTGACTCTTTGCAGTAGACAGTTTTCTCTGAGCAAGTTGCAACCACTGAGTTGTTTGAAGAAGGTAGAACCAAAGTATTAGAAGGTGGGTGAGGCCGAGAGTAGCATTTATCTGTGTCATCTACCCTCATCCAGACAAGCTCAGCTTCAGGCTCCTCCTACATCAGCTCCTGGTAGCTGGCACTGTTTGTCTAGCATGGCAGATCTTATTTGTAGGCAAGAACAGCCCAGATTTTCTTATTCTTCTGACAGATCTGAACCTGATATTGATAAGCCATATGATTATTTGTAAACATAAGGGTGTGTGTGCACAGGCATCCACGCACGCGCGCGCGCGCGCACACACACACACACACACACACACACACTCCTAGATCTAAGCTCTCCAGTATCAGGACCTTATTTGCCTTCTCCAGGTTTTGTCCCCAGATCAGTGTCTAGCACAGGATATTTAATGTTTATTGAGTAAATAAATGAAGCATTAATAATCTAATGGTATCTAAATTATATTTAGCATTCTTTCAGTACTTCCATAGTTATTCATTAGTAGTTTTTTTAAAGCTTGTTTTATGTACATGAGTGTTTTGCTAGCATCCATGTCTGTATACTCTTAGAATGCTTGGTGCCGTCAGAGGCGCAGAAGCTGGTGTCAGATCCCCTGTGACTAGAGTTATAGGTGGTTAAGAGTCACCATGAGGGTGCTAGAATTGAACCCAGTCATCTGGAAGGACAACCAGTGCTCTTAAACAAGGAGCCATTTCTCTAGTCCCACAAATGAATAGTTTTCTGATCATACTCTGTAACCAAGATAGAGGGATCCTTGGTTGACTTTTAAGGTCAATGAGGCCTATTGCAAAACATGAGACTTTATGACTGGCTGGTGGTAAAACTAGAGATTTCAAACTGCCCAATTTTCAATACTATTTTCATACATTTTCATACAAATCAGTGTTTCTGGAAGTTTAGCTTGTAGGTAGAGCTCCTCCCTCTAGGTATAAATTCAGTAGATCCAGTTTCAATAATCTGCATTCTGGAAAGCTCCGGCGGAACTTTGAAACCATGGAGCACATTGAGAAACAATCCTCAAGATCATCTGTTTAACAAGTGTGGAACAAAGGTGTGTAAGAGAGACAGACAAGTCTTATCATTCCCTGTGACAGGGACTAGAGCATAGACCTAACCTCACCAGGGTAGGAAGACAGACGGTGTGGTGTTTAATTGCAGCCCTTGAGAGGCAGAGGGAGGCTGGTTTCTAGGTTGGGGACCAGCCTGATCTAGTCTACATAGTGAGTTCCAGGACAGCCAGGGTGACATAGTGAGACCCTGTCTCAAATAAACACAAAAAATGGAAAACAGCTGTGGACATAGCTCAGCGTAGGAGGGTCCTCGGCTCAGTTCCCACTGCCACCAAGAAGAAGAAGGATCAGGAGCAAGAGGCAGGGGAAGAAAAAAGAAAGGAGAGAAGTGGGGGAGATCAGGAGGAGGAGAAGATGAGGGCGAGGAGGAAGGATGACGGCAAGCGAAACCTCCGCCCATAGAGACCACGCACGAGGATATGGTAAATTGAGGATATTTCTACTCAGAAAGAACGTCACCTAGAAATTTCGTGAATGAGCTTAGGTTTGGAATAGAAGCTGCTGAGGACATCAGAAGGGAGCTGGACCAAACTCCCCATTTTTGCACCTCTGTAAAGAAAACGAAGGTTTAAAGATAGGCTGACTCCGAGACCCAAGTTCTCCTTACATTTGATCTTCCAGTTGTAAGCCATAATCAAAGAGAAGCAGGACTCCTAGCCTACTTCTCTAGTACTAACTGTGGTCCTCCGATATGCCTTATCAGAGATCATTCAGTGGCAAAAGAAAAGGTCTGACATAGACGTCATAAGAATGCACCATGAAAGTAATTATGTGGAGTCAAATCAGGACAAATCCATGAGTCCACATCCATGCAATACAACATCTAGAACAATCAAATTTATGAAAACAGAAAAGAAATTAGGTCTTATCAAGAGCCACCAAAGAGTTATGATTTAATGGGAACAGAAGTTCTGTTTGGGATGTTGAGATTATCCCAGAACTGGAGCATGAATAATAAAAAGCACAGAGATAGAAATTGGGGTTCAACCCGAAAACCAGAAAAGCAAAGCAGCCCAGCCACTAGAGAAGTCTTCCCTCTACCAAGGCGGGGCGACCACAAACTAAGTAGACTAAACCTCTTTCTCCTCCCATTTTATATTCCCTCTAGTGCTGTGATTAAAGGCGTGAGCCACCACCACTTGGATTTGTTTCTGCATTGAACTTGTGTAGCCCAGGGTGGCCTTGAACTCACAGAGGTCTATCTAACTGTGTCTCTGAAATCCTGGGATTAAAGGTGTGTGCCACCATTGTTTGACCTTTAATGGTTTAACTTTGCCCCTGCTCTTCTGGCTAGATTTATTTATCAAAAAACAAATAATATCCCACTACACAGAATTAGAGAACAGTGAAGACCATACAAGTCTCTGTGTGTAATTAACGCCACTGAATTGTGTACTTGAAAATGGTGACAGTGTGGCATTTTATACATTTCATCATAATAAAAACATAAAAGAATAAAAGAACAATGACAAACCTGTAAATCAGAATTTTTTTCCAAACTGTGTTGTACCTCGACACCCATTCTGCCTCCTGTATAGTCCTATGCAGCCCCAAGCTGGGTGGGAACTGGGGATCAATGGCCTCCTGCAATTCCCACTTCTGCCAGGTTTCTGGTGGTTGTTATAATTACTGGTGGCCACACATGCTCTCATTTGTTCCCCCACACTTATTTCCTAGCCTTGGGGGATGGACCTATCATAGGAGAGAACATTCTGGCGAATTTGGTAGATAACTGAGAATTTTGCTCTTCTACCCCAGCTGTGCCTGGCACAGGAGCCTGGTAGTGCATCTGACAAAGGCTCAACTCCTCTTTCTCTTGATGTGTGATTTCACGGCTTACGGTGACAGGGCAGAATTTAGATCCTGTGACTCATCTCTCGGAGCCAGGCTTCCGCAAGACTCCACGCTCATCCCTGGCATGTTTATTGTTTCCTGGGATAAACTAGTTTTGTGCGTTCTCAGAATTATGAGACTGGCACATCATGATACACGCCTCTTCGAGGGAAGAGAGGCTGGGCACAGCGGATGAAGGACACACGACTTGAGTGAGTGAGATGGATGTTGGAAACACCAATAAACTGTTTATCATTCACTTGCTCATCATGGTGCTCCCTCCTCTGCCTGGGTCCGGTTGGACTCAGTAGCATCCTGGATGCTGGGGAGAGACAGTGAATCACGAGTAAGCAAATAAACATGATTTAACAATAGAAGACGAGAGCTTGCCACACTACAAAACGCCCCCCTTCATTTATTTTGACAATTTGGTGTCTAATATTTACGATGGTGCTTTAGACTGTTCAAGGAGTTTTAGTGTAAGGAAGTCTTTGCAAACTGAGCTGCTTATTCTCTGACAAGGTGATGAGTGTGCTTGCAGAGAACACAGCGAGCATCAGGTTTCAGTTAACTGGTTAAATCCTATTTTTGCATAAATATTCTTTACAGTCCTTACAAATGACTTGTGGCATACATTAGGTACATTTACACAGAAAATTAAAATGATAATTTCCATGCCTCCCGGGAGTTTATACTATAAGATAAAGGTGGCAGATAAATACAGAGAGCATTCCATTCTTCATCGTTATGCCAATGCAGGCATTCCTAATTGAGTATCGCTTTGCAGGATCTTTTCCTGCGTTGGATGCCAGGCAGCCATGATCAGCGGATTACAGAGTATACAAGGACTTCCTACTCTGTGCTTGTTACAGGGAGTGAGGGAGCAGCTTGTAAGATATTCTTCCCACACCTGGGGAAGGGGTGAGTGGATGCTAGAGATCAAAGGAAAAGGGTTTTGAGTAGTTCACACATAGGTTGTTCAGAGACTTAAGGCCTTTTTATGCTTTCTTAAATCTGTTTTCTCAGTGAGGATCTCTTATGCCACGAGTGGGCGAGAGCTCTGTGGTGGGTGGGGCCCTCAACAATGGCCTTGCCCTAAGACAGAAGAATGCTGGGCCCCTTGGTTAAAGACGGATCATAGCCACATTCTCCTCACTTCCCCTCTTCTGAAGTTCCTGTCGAGTAATTAAAATCACTTCTGTTAAATGAGCACGGTCAGCTCAATAAGCCAAGGGCGAGTTTATAGATCTGGGAGGATGGAAACTACTTTAAAGCCTGGCGGGGCCGGCCATGGTGAGAAATAACAATTAGAATAATTGATAACGAGGTCCTTGATGTAGAGTCACCACCCAGGGCTGGCCACACATCTGTGGCGAGCCCACTTCTCCAGCTAGAGAACACAGTGCTGGATCTGCGCTCTCTTGTCACGGGAGCTGCAGTGGCCAAGGACGCACTTGCTTTTCTTGTTGACAGTTGTGTCTTTTGAATACACAGCCCATTGAGGCCTTTGTGGTCTGGAAGAGAAGCCCTTTCCCTGGTGTAAGCATGGCTGCAGACGCACGTGTGGCTTTCTAGTTAGACGCAGACAGGTTTTTGAGTTGATGGATTCAAACCGTAAGGGTTGTAGCTGGAGCAGGGATGGAGGTGGGTGGAAGATGCATGGGACTGGCCTAAACTGATACTGGCACATACTAGTGCAGTATGGTTAGAAGACACATACCCTTAGTTTGACTTCCAGCTTACGCAGTAAGAGTACTATCACTAATCTGAGTGCCGTTTATTGAGCAATTACTACACGTATGGCATTCTGCTAAATGTGTTTATGATGATATAATTTAATTTTGTCGTTTAATTCTACCATTTAATATTCACACCAATCCCACAGAGCACTTATCATCCCCCTCCTACATGGAGGAATATTTTAAAAATTAAATAATTTTCCTAGTTAAACAGATACTACGTGGTTATCACTGTGCTACTTCGTCCATTTGTTGTGGGTTTGGGCTTCCAGATGAAAAAGTCCCATGAAAAGTTGCTACCTTTGCTTAGTTTTGTTTGTCTGGGGGTCTTTTTCCTCTGAAAACTTCCGTTCAGAAGTTTTAATATTCTATGCCCACCACTTCCTACCTCTTTGGATTGTACTTGGCTATTTCCTAAACTATGTTTTAAGGTACATCTTCCCTCCAATCACATTTAAAGTGCTTCTATTTGGCCCCTTGACCTTCTTCCTACCCTATAGACAGATTTCTGCATTTCACCTTCTTTCCTAGTATGGGACTCATGGTCGACCATTTCAGCTTAGCACACCCCCCCATTCTGCCGCCAGTACCACACACATCAAATTCTTACCTAGGTACTCCAACACATACACACACGCTCACACACACACACACACACAATCACACACAAACCTCAAATCCTCACCTAGGCAATCGCTTTGACACACCAACACCACACATACATATACACCAAATCTTCATCTAGGTAACACCCTTCCCCCACCACACACATACCAAGTCCTCCCTTAGGCAAACCCCCACCACAATACACACCCTAATTCTTTACCACCTAGGCAATCCCCACCACAATACACACCCCAAATTCTCACCTAGGCAATCCCCACCACAATACACACCCCAGTCCTCACCTAGGCCATCCTCCTTGCACCACACACAAAAGTCCAGCTTGCTTCATGACCTGCTTCTCTAGTTCTGGGGTGAGGAGAGGTGTTGGGCAGCATTACCCCAGCAGTCAGTTGGCCTTGAGATGGCTAGCTTTAACTATCAGTGTGACTGTGCTGACGGATGCTGAACTAGTTGGTGAAGCATCACAAGTGCGATGCCTTTGAGGATGATTTGGGAAGACACTGGCATTTAGGACTGTGGACTGAATCTGGAAGGCTTGCCCTCAACTTAGGTGGGCATCACCCAATTAGCTGAGCCCACAGAGAGCAAATGACAGAGAAAAAAAGAGCAATTCTTTCCCTCTAGAGCTGAGGACATACAGTTTCTCCAGCCTTTGGACTCGGATGTGCACAGCTGTCTCTTAGCTTCTTGAGCCTGTTGTCTCAGGGTAAAAATTGCATTACTGGTCCTTTCTAGATCCACAGCCACTGGTCTTGGGCTGAGCCACACCAGTGGCTTCCCTAAACCCCAGATCACAGAAAATCTACCATAAAATTTATCCACCCTTATAACCACACAAGCTAATTCTCCTAAGAAGAGCCATTTCAGGGCTTCACAGTTGTGTGTTTTGTTGGTTCCATTCCTGTGGAAACTCTTGCAATCAGAGTTCCTGTCTTTCATGTCTTTTTCTACGCATTTTCAGCTCTACTCCACCCCATGCTCATGACTTAATTCACAGTGAAGGAGCTGCATCTGGCTTTCTTGATGGCAGGGTCCCATGGGAGGTAGCAAAGCAATCATAGGGTAAGATAGGGACCGTGAGTGTCTCTTGTAGCCCCTCTCTTCTTGTGAAGCCGCCTGCATTTAATCACGAGGCTCTGCCACAAGGACCTGAGTTCTATCCACAGATCCTTTTCTTTACCACTTTTAGCTGTTTGTTCTGGCCATTTTATCCTTTCGTTTTTAAAATAGTAATAGTTATTTTTTAACAAAAAGACCAGCAGCAATGGCAACAGTAACAGCAAAGTCTGCCTTTAGTCCATATTCCTCTGTGACTACTTTCTTATCTTCTCCTCTTGAACTTCCCGAGAACATGGCTTATAGTTTATATTCATTTCTCAGACCCCACTCTGCCCACATCCCAGAGCATTCTAGTGTCGATGTCTGCCTATTCTCCTAAATGACTCTCTGAGGCTGTTAGTAACCCTGTTGCTGTATGTCCCAGTACACCGCTCAGCACCATCACCAGAGTCAGTGTCCTCTGCCCACCACACACTGCTCTCCTGTCTGGGCTTCCACAGCAGCATGCCATCTTGGTTTGCCCCCATCTCTGGAGCTGTTGTATCGTTTGCCTTGTGTATCCCTCTTCACCTACCCCTGTTTCCTGGATCCCTTACAGGTTTGGCTTCGATTCTTCCCCTAATCCCAGGAGAGGTTTCTCTTTTGGGTCACAGCCCACCTACCCAAATGTTTACTGGACACCTTATAGAGAAATTCTGTGGTAGATTCTTCTTTAGTGTATCAAATGCGAGGGGTGTCCATTTATTTTTCCTTCCAACCTTCACTCTCACATTTGATCATCACTGGGAACTGTTCCTTCATCTCCCTATTTGTTCCAACTGAAGCATATAGCTTAGACCATGGGTTTCCCATCCCTCGTTCTCTGGGACCAAACCATCACTAAACTCTTTTTATTTGACCATTAAAGGTTGTTTCACACTCCCTCTGTCGCACCTGCCATGGTGCCGTGTGCAAGGACGCTAATGAACGTCTTGGGCTGACTGATCAGGTACCTCTTGACCTGGTTTCTTTCGTTTCCTACTTTCTGGTTAAAGCTACTGTCATCTCCCACTTGGCTGAGTCTACCCACCAGGTTGTCCGGGACCAGCTGCTTTGAGTTGCCTACTCCCCATACTACAGAGAGACTGAAGCTGTCATTAAAACAAATTCACTTCTCCCTCTCCTTCTTACACCAAGCCTCAGAAAGCCTCCTTCATGCACCTGTCATAGTGCAAGACATTCATTAGGTGCTCAAGAATATTTGTTCAATGAAACAAAAAATGATTGGAATCTAAACTAAAGAGGACTTCCATGCATGCAAGAAGCTTAAATGCCCATGCATGCAAGAAGCTTAAATAGCTCTGGGTCACCATTGTGTGTGCCCACTTGCAACTAGGGTGTATTTGACTTCACACATTAGACCCATGGACTGCTTGTCTGCATCTGTTGGCTCCCTTCCAGAAACTAGCCCCAGAGCAGGATTCACTTAAAGACAGCAGTGTTGGGTGATGTGGAAGAATTACAGATAAGGAGTACTTTAGCTCTATTAAAATTCCTGCCTTTCTAAGCAAATATGGTGACCCGCATGCTCACCTTGGCCTCTGCTGTTGTTCACCTGTATTGACTGACATAATCAGTTGTCTGCTGTGGGCTGGTCTTGGGTCCCTGGTGCCCTCCACACCTCTCCAGTACTCTGATCAGCTTCGCTGCTATTGAGGATGAAGTTATTTAGTAGAGTGATTCATGTCGCTATGGTATGCTTATTTACTGTGAGTTGATCTTTATCTCTGTCTCTGTGTATTTGTGTGTGTATGAGGGTGTTTGAGTGTGTGTGTGTGTATGTGTGTGTGTGTGTGTGTGTGTGTATGAGTATATGAGTAAGATATGGTGGAAAATGCCAGAAAGGAGTAAAATAAAAATCTATGAGAGCAAATCCTTTAGAACAAAGGGAAAAAGAGACACCCTTGCTCTAAAGAGAGGTGTGCCCTTTTCTTCAACAATTTGGGGTGCAGCTTATAGACTCCTGCAAAGCTTTGCCAAGGGATGGTTAGATAAATTCCTCCCCTGCTATAGCTTCACTGTCTTATGGCATATATGTTCACTGGATTGTCTCTACCCACTCCCTAGGCTGCTTGTGGCCCTGGGACCTAATATTCAAGTGTCCTGACTAATAGACAGCACAAAGGGAGCTGTCCTGCCCAGCAGCTCCTGCTGTCAGTGATCAGAGTATGGGAATGAACAATGGATGAAGAGGTTCTCCCACACTGCACACCAGGAGTTCCATGAGCTGCCTGCAGATGATTGGGGGAATTCATAGATAAAGTAGAAAATGCTATTGGTTTCTAGCTGAGCTCAGCACAAGGCTGAACCAGAGAGCTAATTTCAGGGACAGGTAGCTCATTGAGACCTACTTGCCCTCCCCTCCTGATATTGTGATTTCTTGCTCCCTGTGTCACATAGCTGCATTGTTCATTCAGCTAAGGCTATCAATCTCTGGAGTCATGGGTACCTGGGCAAGGTGGGGGCATTAGGATCACCCTCTCTTGCCTCTTCCCCTCCAACTGCCTGTGCTTAGCCATTTCCTAGGCCATTTTAGAGGTCAGGTGTCTCCTCTGGGCAGCACTGCAGTGCTTCCTCAGGACTGCAGAAAGAAGATTCCTCCTTTTCTTAATAGATACTCCTTCCTCCTCCCTCTACTGAGATACTCAGGGAGCAGGACTTGCTGCTGGAGAGAAACTTGCAGCAGATATGCACATTTGATCTGAGATTACAGACTATTTATATCTTGAAAGATAGGATCAATTAAAATGGATCCTTCTGCTCATCAGGCATGTCTGTGTGCGTAACATGTCCTATCCATGGCCATGACTTAATCAAGTATAGAGATACTCCTCTTTCCCCACTGTCCCTCATACAACTTTTCTTTTTGTGTACCCACGGACTCCATGTTTAGATTGTCACACAAGGCCTAGGCCCACTTTCTCAGGAGTGGAGACTGCTGGTCAGAGATGCATACTGCCCTACATCCAAAATGTGTGACTAGGGTTATGGGAAAAGCAAAGGCAGGCCATTGTTTGTGAATGGCGACATTGAATATTCCTAACTTAGCAAACCCCTGTGGTGGTTTAAAGGAAAATGTCCCCCACAGGCTCAAAGATTTGAATGCTTGGTCACCAGGGGTGGCACTATTTGAAAAGATGAGGAAGTATGGCTTTGTTGGAGTGTGTCACTGAGGGCAGGCTTTGAAGTTTCAAAGCCTACACCAAGCCCAGAGTCTCTCTCTTCCGGCTGCCCATGGATCCAGACATTGAGGTCTCAGCTACTTCTCCAGTAGCACATCTGCCTGCCTGCTGCCACACTTCCTGCCGTGATGACAACTTCTGAAACTGTAAGCCAGCCCCAGTCAAATGCCTTCTGTTATAAGAGTTGTCATGGTCATGGTGCCTCTTCATAGCAATAGAACACGGACTAAGACAGCCCCACATGTCAGTGGAGCACAATGAGGCCTAGAAAGAGTGTCTTCTCATCACATGACCATCACCGTGTCACTTTGGAGACATGCCATTCCTTTCCATGCTTTCCTTTATAGGTTCTGCCAAGGTATGTAATGGTGATCAGGGGACCGCAGAAAGGGTCCTCTGAACAGCCTCAGTAGTTAGGGGACTCCCATACTCTCCCTATCTTGGTAGAAGACCCTGAACTGCACCATGGCAACCTCTGTGACTTGCTGTCAGACTGTCTGATATGGTGACCAAAGCCACCTGGCATCACCACTAACTCCCTAGCAAGCGTTTCTTTTCCTGTTCTGTGGTTGGGATGCTATGCACAGCCAAGCCTGGTGGAAACCTCTGCTATTCAGGCAGCTTCAGAATACTAAAGAGGGTGGGGAGGAAATGAAAGGAAAAGGAGAAAGACGTCTTGGTCGGAAGTCTTTCTAGTCGCTATGGATTTTCCCTCGTTTTAGTGGATTTGAGAGAGGAGGTAGGGAAAGAAAGGGGGGCAATCAAAAGAGGATTATTACCAGGAGTTGCTCTTCCTTTTCATCTTTAGCTGTGACAGCAGCTCCCTGCTGGCCCTATCTGCATGCTGAAGGCGGGGGTGGGGGAAAGGCCTGGAAAGTATTGACAATTGGGCCGAGATTACAAGTTCCTTGCATCTTAAAAGATAGAATCAATTAAAATGGAGCCTTCCACTCACCTCACCGAGTAAAATAGCTTCTAGAGAAAACATCTGCTCTTCCCCACACTGCCGGGGAAATGCTAAGGGGAGCAGAAGTGGGTGAAAGCATCTACTGTAGCACACAGATTGCGTGTGAAAGCATTGCACACACAGAAACACACACACTGCATACCTGGTACATAGTGGTGACTCAGTAAACACTAGCTCAGCTTACGCCAACACATGGGCATGCTCATATGTGTGTATGTACTACCCATTTACCCACACCCCATTCCACATCCCGTCCTAGTTTGTAGCCTGTCCATCAGGTTTCTAAGAGATCCTGCCAGGCATGCAATTTCCTTTCCCCATTTATCATAAAAATAACACAACTTAACAGATGAAAAGAATGGAAAGTTGGCTTTAACTGTTACTCCTTGGGAGCTCAAGAAAATGTGGACATGACCTTTACTGAAGTCACCTAACCGCAGAGAAACAATCCAGGACTGGAGTACATCCATCCTCCACTTGCCCCCATCTCCTGAGCTTCCAGCAGCATCCACGTCTGAGCCAAACACTTTGTCTACATAAATCTCAGACCTTGGCGAAACTATCTTCTAGGAAAATTGTCCAGGCAGGATTTCTAGCCCTCCTATCCCATGTGGCCAGGGTACTGCATGGGGATCTGTAGTTTAAAATAAAATTCGGTGAAGTCTGGGAGCTTTTCCATTTATAAGTTGAGGATGTAGGCACGGGAAGCAATAACACAACTCCTTTCTCAGTGCCCTAGCGTCTCCTCATGCTGGGTAGAGGGTCAAAGGCGGAGCTTTTCAAGGGTTTCAGGAGCTGATGATGAGAGCGATGAGGCATGAGCCCCTGATGTGTGCTACAGTCAAGGTGTTTTCAACAGAGTCCCTAGAAGGGAGTGCATAAGAGTGTCAGTGACCTTGAGGAAGGACAAATGATGGTTTGGCAGAGAAGAACTGGGATGGATCCCAGTAGAGGGGAGATGAGAGACAAAGCTTCCCACTTGCAGAAGAACACAGTGGCATTTCTTTGGCTGAATCCCTAATTTGGTTGGGGAAGGATGATCAGAAAAGAGGACAGAAATTTGGGGGAGGGACCTGATTTCCTTGGGCTTGAAATGCATCCTAATTTGTCCTGTAGGCAATGGGGCTTTGTAGGAATACCGCAGTTTGGGAAGGCCCTGATGTGAGCTGGGCTTTGGGAGATTGCTCAGAAACCAGGCACACTGCCCTCTGGTTCTGCCTTTGACTACTCAGGAATGGTGGCTGAATAAGACCAAAAGACAGAAGATGAGAGCCCAAGAGAGGTGACTCTGGAAGGAGAGAGAGGCTTATGCTTCCTTTGCGAGATTCTTTATGCCCTGGGAAAGCCTTGAACAAAAGCCAAGGAAGCCAGAGTGGCACGTGACCCAGTTTTGCAGCCTGAGTGTCAGTGCATTCTGCTGGGGAAGCTGGTGGCACATTGAGTCAGCCAGGCCTAGAGAGCAAAATGCCAGTCTGCCTGAAGGCCCTGTGGGTCTTTAGCTGCTGGAGAATCTATTAACAGCATCCAGTTTCCCCTCACCAGACTGCATGGCATGGTTGCCTAAGAGCGATTCCATGCTAAACATAATTCAGCCCCAGAAAGTGGTCCTCGGTGCTTTCTTTTTTATCCTCAAATTTCAGCCTGGCTTAAGTAACAGCACGCGACACACACACAAAGAAGCAAGATGAGGGCTTGTAATTGCATCGGAGGGCTGTGAGGGAGCCACCCCACCCCCACCCCACCAACCCCTAACTACACTTGAGGGAAGAGGAGGGAGGGGTGTGTAATTTGTTCATTTCTTGCATTTTATGGAACACTTCACTTTGCTTTCAGCATAATTATTGTTGTACTTTTTCCTGTTCCCCATTTGCCATGTTAAAAAAAGTCCTTCATTCCCCCCTGCACACTTTTCTTAATGCATTAAAATTAATAACTCGTAACAGTGACCTAATTTGCTTTGAGTACTGTAACTCAGGGGGGTTTGTTTTTGTTTTAGTTGTGTGGGTTTTTTTCCTCCCTCCTAGATCTGCCAAACCCTTGACACGTTACTGTGGCAACAGGCACAACTTGGTGAGTTCATGAATGAGCCCCTTTGTCCTCACAAAGCCCTCTCCTCCACCATTATTTGAGACACACATGTTCCTCCTTGCCAACGGAGCCTTGTGCTTGGTGTGTTGGAATGGGGCTGCTTTGGACGTCGTTCCTAAGCCCATACCCAATGCTGCAGGGCCTCCTCCCCTTCCTTAAGGCCCCCTAAGGGTCTGTGGCAAGGGCATCTCCCTGCCTGTGAAGATTCTCCGACTTAAAATTTGCCTCTATGGCTAATATGCATTTCTGGACTCCAGACCTCTCTCCATCCCTACCATGACCTTAGACCTTAACTAAAGAAGCTGGCTGTGGATCAAAGCTGATTCCATCCCTTGGTCATCACCTTTATCTAGCCTTCTGTTTTCTCTGCAAGGGTCTTCTCATCCTCTCCCTGTGCTCTTCCTGCCCCCGCTAGCACCCTTTCCTCAAGGAACCATCCTTTCTCTTAGAGCTGTGTCAGAATCTTACCCACAGACCGTGAGACTACTCAAGGTAGCCTCACACCATCATCATCTTGGCTTCACTGTCTAACCAGCACTCTATGCCTTTCCCCCTAGCCATCCTGACAATACTATCCCTTGAGTGTTTTTCTACAAGCTTGGCATGGCTTATTCCCTCTGCTCATTTCTACTTTCACACATGGAAAAGACAGACATATCTGATCTCAGAAATATGTATGGGGATTGATCACCCTTCTCTTGAGCTCCAACAACCCTCAGAGCTAGGTCCATCATAGAACTGACACATCCCTTTAGAGTCTCTCATCCTAGAGAATGCAGCTAGTTCATCTAGCTCTGTATGCGGTTTCTGGCAGCAAGTGCAAGGATTCTGAACAGAGCAGTTGTCTAAGAATTCAATGTGGAATGTAGGTTGCCAGACCCTTGCACTTGCTCACCTTTCTGACATCCTAGGACCGATTGCCGCCAGTTTCCAGATGCTAGCAATGAGGTAGGAAACGTAGAAACCACCGCTGGAAGCAAAGAGAAACCTGTTGGCAAAGGATACGGAGGACCAAGGTGTCCTTGGGGACTCAGGGAGCTAGAAGCATGCTACCACTCAGTCAGAATGCCAAGGATGGGCAAGGTACTCTTATCCCAAAGACAGGATCAAGATTTTCTTTACATAGCTACATGGAGAAGGAAATATATCACCCTTTCTGCAGACAGTAAAAAAAAAAGAATTAAGACCATATCAAAAGGCTTGGTGTTGATTTTGTAAATCATGGCTGATGCCAAAGTGATCTGAGTCTATTTCTATGTCATGGCTGAGATCTAGCATCTGCTCTGTCTGTCTGACCTCCCAGCACCATGGCGACAGAGCCTCCCCTCCCTGAGTTGATACTTCAATTCTGGTTTTACATGGTCTCATGCATGTTTGTCTCCAACAAGCAAGGACATGCATGTGGGGGTGCAGGACAGCTTCCTGGGTCTCATCTGGGAGCAGCCAAGCGGGCCAACTTGAGAAGCCCTATTTCAAGGCTGATTTAGAGTGATGCATTTTAAAGCCTTGCTTAGCTGTACACAGACTGTCTGCAACCTTCCTGTCCTTACAGAGCTTTGCAGTCCACCAGAAAAAGCTGAGACTCAAGGCATGAAGCCTAACAAGCATCAGGCTCGTGCCCTGGGCAGTCCCTGCTACAGTTATCCCAGGAGGCTACTCCCACGAGTACTGCAGGTCTGCTGTGAGCGCCTTCCCTGTGCATGGACAGAATCCTAAGTAAGGGCAAAGTCCTGTGTATTTAATTTCCTTGTAAGTGAATGGGTTTCTATGCAATAGCAGGGGAAAAAAAAGAAAAAAGAAAAAAAAGCCACTCAAACGACGAATTTGTAATTGCTTGAGATTTCACCTCCTGGCCACACTTCTCTTCCTATGGAGTTATTAAAACCCACATAATATGGTCTAATAATTTATTAATAGTCAACATAAACAGATAACAGCTCACACAGCCAAAACAGCCATTGCATATTAAGTAATGATATATTTAAAAGGCGCCTCACTGGAGAGTAGAAGGCTTGTTAAGTGTGGAGTCACTGTTGTGGTGGCAAAAAGGCTCACACACATACACGAGGCTGCCCTGTGTCACTATGACCCCGTCTTCATTGCAAGGACTGGGTAGATTGTCCCTGCTTAAAAGAAAAGCATCCAGATTAATGGGAAGAGAATAGCCCCTTTCTTCACAGAGCAGAGTAAAAATTGGGGGCAGTTCAACAGCTCTGAAAGGCAGCCAGTCTCTCCTTTCTCCTTGTCAAGGTGCCTCAAGTCTGAGCATGTCTTCCTCATGCTGTTCCTTTCTCTGTGTTCTCGTGAACTTCAACTCTTTGCAGCCCAGTGGGGACTCCCTGGTCTCTTTGGCCATCCCAGCCCCAATTTGCAAGCCTTTCCTTCTTAGAGTGATCATATTATCTGCTCTGGGGACCCTCCCTGCACTCTTTCAGAGTGTCTTATAACATCTCAAATTCAATAAGAGATGCCTAGCAACCAGATTGGAAGGCAGATAGAAGAAAAATTGTCTTTATTTGTAGACAATCCTATATAGGAAAAATAACCAACCCCGAGGAATCTACAAAAATATCACTAGAACTAACAAATAAATTCTGCAAGTTTACAAGATGTAAGACAGTATGCAAAAAAGAATTTCGATTCCATATACAAGCAATGATCCTAAAGAGAAATTAAGAATATGACTCCATTTACAGTAACATAGAAATAACAAAAGACTAGAGATGAACTTAGCAAGAGAAAATTTTCTGTACTTCTCTCTAAAGAAGGATATTGAGAGAAATTAAAGTAATTTTAAATAAACAGAGACAATGAACTTGTACAGATTCAGGAAGACGGAAGCATGCCAAGATGCCAGTTTTTCCTAAATCATCTTTGGATTAAATACAAGTCCTATCAGAATCTGAGTCCCTGAGATAATTGGTTCTTAGAAGTTGACAACCTAGTCCTAAGATTTATATGGAAAAGCAAAGGGCTCAGAAGAGCTAAATGAGCAAAACCTGAAAAAGAGTAAGGTTGGAAGACTTACACTGACTGGTTTTTAAAACATGCTATAAAGCTATGTTAATCTGCACAGTGTGGCACTGGCATGATCATAGACATATAGGCCAATGGGACAGAACCAACAACTCAGAAATAAACTCTTGCATTTACAATATATGTGCTCTATGGATTTCCAAAGGAAGCAATGAGGCAAGTAAGGGAAGAATAGTCCCCTCGATATCTGATGGTAAATCCAGATGTTTGCATGGGAATACATGAATTTAGATCCAGTTTCACAGTCACAGACTAACCCAAAGCTGATATTGACAAAAATTTAAGAGCTAACATTATAAACATTTTAAAGGAAAACCATTGTGTACTTGAGGCTTTTAATTTACACTAGAAACACAAGTCATAAAAGAATATATCAAGATTTTGATGTTATGAGGATTAAAATCATTTGCACTTAAAAAGACTCATATTAAAAAACTGAAAAGACAAGCTCCACTCTGGGAGATCATATTGTAAATTATATCCTTGATGAGTAACCTGTCCAGAGCTTAGAAAGAACTCTTCAAAGTCAATACTAAGAAAGCCATCAACCCAATTTAAAACTGGGCAGAAGTCAAGAGAATGAGAAGGTAAGCCACAACATGAGAGAAAATATTTACCAAACTCAGATCTGATGTAGGACTGCTACCCAAAATACACAAAGAATTCTTAAAACTTAACAAAAAGATCACAAACAACCTACTAACAAATAGGCCTAGTGCCTTATCTTGAAGAACACTTCACCAAAGAAAATCAGCAGAGGGCAGATAAGCATAAGGAAAGATTTCAACATCATAAGCTAAGAAAGGAATTTCAAAAGAGGCCATGAGACACTGCTAAGCAGCTCCCAGATGATGAGTGTCTAGAAGAGTATCAACAGTGGATGCTGATAGGTAAGACAGTAGAGATTCTCAGTCACTGATGCTGAGGATGCAGAACGCCCTCTCTTGGGGGTCAGTTATAGAAGACACAGCCATTGCACTCATTGGTATTTACCCAACTGAACTGAAAATCTGTGTCTACGCAGAGGCCCACACGTGCTTGTTTAGAGTGATGGTATTCATGACTGCCAAAACTTGGAAGCAGCTACGACATCCTTGATAAATGGTTCATATACCCAGACAATGCAGTATTATTCAGTGCCAATGTCCCCCCAAACCAAACCAAAACAAAACAAAACAAAAAACCCTTTAAAGAGATAAAGCAGACCTATCAGGCCTATCAGGCTATAAAAACAAGGATGAAACTTAAATACATGTTAGTAAGTGAAGAAAGTCAATCTAAAGAGGTTGCATACTTTATAACATTCTGGAAAAGACAACCCCATGGTGACAGTAAATACAATAGTGTTTGTTGGGAGTTATTGGAGGGAAGGATGAATAGACATCATGCAGAGGATTCAGGGCAGAGACACTGTTTTGTAGGATACTATAATGGTGGGGACCTATCCTTGATGTGTTTTCCAAACATATAGGATGTACACAGCAGCAAGAATGAGTGAATCTTAATACAAATGGGAGGCTCTGGGCACTTCCAGCATGGAGGGCTCTGGGCAAAGACAAAAATTTGCTATGAAGGTAAAGCTATTCTAAAAAGTTAAATCTATTTAGTTATATGTGTGTGCATCATGATACATGTATGCATGTATGAGAAAGAGAGGGAGAAAGAGGTGTGTGTGTGTGTGTGTGTGTGTGTGTGTGTGTGCAAAGCAGGTATGCCATAGAGCGAGTGTGTAGCTCAGAGGACACCCTAGGTGTCTATCTTCACCTTGAGACAGATTCTCTTGTTGACCACTATGAGTCTCAGGCTGGCAGGTTTATAAGCTTCCACAAATTCTCCTGCCTGTGCCTCCCATATCACTGCAGAAATGCTGGGATTACAGATGTGTGCTGCTAGCTCCTGCTTTATGTGGGTCCTAGGAGCCAAACTCAGGTCTTCATGTTTGTGAAATAAACATTGTACCCCTGGAGTCATCTCCCCAGCCCCCAAATCTATTTTAAAACAGGCAGAAATCTTGGAAAGACTCTTCACCAAAGAAGATACGCCAACTGAATAAACCCATGGAAAAAGGGTTCAACATCATTAGTCACCAAGGAAATAAAATTTAAGCTGCAAGTTAGACTTCATGCCCAACGAAATGGCTGCGATCCCAAGGAGCCTTTGGTAAGGGTGTGAAGTGACTGGTAGGAATGCAAAAATGCCGATGGAGGGGATGAAAATGGTTTGGCGGTTCCTGAAAGTGTTCAACATAAAGTTGCCATATGATCCAGCAATTTTACTCTCAGATATCTACACACAAGAAATGAAAACATGCATCTCCACCAAGATAGGGACATATATGTCCATAGCATAATGGCAGGAATGTGGGGGGAAACAGAAATGCTCTCCAGCTGGTAAAGGATAAATAAAATGGGGTGACTCTACACCACAGATACTTGTCTGCCATCAAAAGTAACAGACTACTGTGATCGGCTAAAACAAGGACAAACCCTCAAATCACTTCATGTGAAGGAAGCCAGATGCAAAGAAACACATATTGTACAACTAACTCCATTGGGATGAAGTGTCCAGAAAAGACAGTCCCATAGAGGAAGAAAATAGAACTTTCCTTTGCAACAACAGAGCCTGGGAATGGGGGCTGTCCTTAAATTGTCATGAAGGACCATTTGGAAGAGATGAGATTGTTCTAAAATTGGATTGTAGTGATAGTCACACAATGGTGTACATTTACTAAGCGGTGGATTTCGTGGTACATAAATTATACCTCAATAAAGCTGTTAAAAACTAGCAGATGCTTATTAAGGATGTCAGAAGGCTACATGAATGGGGAGGGCACACATTAAGGACTACCTATCATTAACTTAACATAATCCCATTACTGGTGAATGAGTCTTTCAGGAATACTTCCTGCTGTTCCTAGAGATTCTCTATATTTATCTAGGATATAGCCTCACAGTTATATCAAGCAGAGACAATTGAATCCACCAAGCTCAATCCAAGCATCATCTCTCCAGCAGAACGAAACAGGATAACCTCCAGCTTAGCTTACAAGAGGATAGGACCTGTCAGCTGGTGCTAAAGCTACCATCGCCTCCCAAATGCCTTCCATTTATCTCAGTGTGGGTTAAAAGGCCTGAACAATATAGTTATCACTTGCCACTTGACTGGCCTTTCCTTTGTGCAGGCTTTGGGTAAGGATAACAACTTACTTTTGTAAAGCACTTATAAAGTGCTTTAACACACACTAGCGCGTGCATCATCAGAGCAACTCCATCAGTACAAGTGACAGACAGTGTTGGCTGGCAGCCTCTGCAGTCATCTTGGTCCCGGTCAAGACGATGCAAGCAAAGATCTGCTGTGTGGGAAAGCTTGTGGGTACACACACACATACACACACACACACACACACACACACACACACACAGAGAGGCAGACATTCTGAACCCGATTCTTCCTCTTCCTCCACACCTAGAACAAGGATGACAACTTCAAATATGAGCAGTCATATTCATACTGTGGCATCAGGGAGCAGCGGTGGGTAAGAAAGGCTGAAAAACCTGACACCATTAAGGCGGTGCAGATCCTAATGATGGGGCACGGCTGTGTGGGCTAAAGTGGCAGCTCCCTGGAACCTATGATAAGTGAGACAAATGAATCTCTGCATGCTGAAGCCATCTTGGTTGGGCTTTCTGTACGTTATTGCCAAACCTACACATAACAGGTAAGACAGAAAATATTAATCATATATCTAACGGATGCAAAGGCTAGGTCTGAAAAATTAGGCAGCCCAACCAAGGTCAGACTACCAGCAAGAGGGAAAGCAGGGACTGGTAGCCAGGTTTCTGTACCTAATATAGAAGCAACAGCAGCCACAGTAGGAGCTAACTACTGGGCACTGAGCGCCAGGCCTCTGATCCTGGGAGGCACTTGACTTTCCTATGTCCTCAGATTCTTACAGTTCTACAGGTGAGGTGTTCTCCTCATCCTTATTTATTTATTTATTT
>LOJH01016054.1:0-23069 GCA_001685095.1 Ellobius talpinus | reverse complement strand
GGCAAGGGGCGCGGGCGGGGACGGGCGGGCGGAAGGCGCAGGGCCCAGTCCCCTAAGGGGTCCCAGCGTAAGGCAGCCACGGTAGCCCGTTGAAGTCTTGGAGAGGGTAAATGGGAGCCTGGTGGGCGGCAGTGTGGAGTTAGAGACGCCCAGGAAGTGACTGCCAAGTGGGTCCTGTCTCCACGCGCTCCTTGGAGGCCTGGGCCTTGGAGACCTCAGAACTGGGGCTGGGAGGCGGGCCTGTGGACCCCTTCGCTTCCCTTGCCAGAGAACAAGGAGAAGAAGGAAGAGCTCCTCATACAGCGCTTCTGCCTGCCCCCGCCCCAATGGAGCTCAGTCTGCGGAGGTGGCTGTGTCCCCAGGCAGGGTTCTGGGGGTGGCTGAGGCTGCTGGGCCTGGCCCAAGTCCCTAGACAGGCCCCATGGTCTCAGGGGCCTCCTTTTTTGTTCCTGTGATTCTTGTGGGGGCTGCTGGTTTCTATGGTGACAGCATCTCAGGCCAGCTTGCTGTTTGGGGCTCTGGGTACTGGCCGAGCCCTCTAAATTGGTGGGCTTTCCTGTCTTACAGCCCCAAGAAGGCCAGGAGAGTGGGGGGTAGGGGCTGGAGCTGCGGAGTTCCTGAGCCAGACTGGCCCAGGAAAGGAAAGAGCCAGGGTCTGAGCTCTGGCCCCTAGCCCAGCCCTGTTGTGCAAGGGGCCTGGGGCTAGAATGGAGGACTCTGAAGAGAGGGCTTGGCTCTCCTGGATGTGGGCAGACAGATCTTGGCCCTCTCAGAGTCCAGACTCCATGTAGACGAAGCTCAGGACCTCAGAATGCTTGGCCACCCCCCCCCACCCCTTATTCTCTGGAAAGTAAGGAAGGCACACTGTCAGCTGGGGTCACAATGGGGAAGGGGTCAGAACCAGAGGGAGGGACCTCAGTTCCTTACTACCAAACTTCTTTTGGGCAGTCATGGAATCTGAGGTCAAGAAGGGCCAGCTCCAGGTCCTAGGGTGAGTTTGGGATCTTAGTACTGGCCCTTTGTGCCCTCCAACTGGGCAGCTCCTTCTGTGGGACTGCCTGTGTTGGCAAGTCTGAAACTCCCTGCAAGAGGTGACTTCTGTGTAGATGGCCAATGCATGGCCATTCCAGGGTTCCTAGAGGCTGGCCTGGGCAGCATAGATCCAGCCTAGTTTCCTATGCTGCGCACCTTAGGACATGGAGGCAGAACCAGAACAGAGTGAATGGCAGAGGCCATGTCCCCACTTCCTTTCTCCTAGCCCAGGCTTAGGCTGTCGGAGGTCAGCGTGGTAGACTGGAGAAAGGGGCTTGCTCCTTACACACAACACAGCATGATCCTGGACTGGCCTTCTGTCTCTTAATCTCCATTTCCCTTAAAAAACGAGGGGGCCCTTTGCCCTTAGGGAAGAGCACAGTTGTTGGGAGCTGAAACCCAGGAGCATCCATAACCAGGCGTGATGCTCCTGACGCTGGGAGCGAGCAGAGTATTTGGATGTGGGGCCTTGCAGGTCGAACTGACCATGACAGGTGACTGGGATAGGGAGAATGAGGCCACCCCGAGGGGGTGGGGCGGGTGGACTGCCGCAGCTCTGCTTTGTGTGGCAGGCAGGCATGGATGCCCTGGGGCTTCTAGTATCAGGTTAGTGGTCACAGAACAGTGTCTCTGCAGGGTGTTTTTTCAGAGCTCCGTCTCTGTAGTCCAGATAAGGCAGTAGACACTGAGTTCAGAGCCAGGCAGTACCTCCTGGGGCCTTTTCCCTCACTAGTGTGATGGGATAGGATCTGGCCTGCCTGACTGCAGGGCTCCACCAAAGGCAGCCTGTGTTGGTTCAGTGTGGGGCTTGAGGAGGGGACTGGGAGGTGTGGCTTCTGCTTACCTCCTCCCCGAACCCCTCTTGGTCTTTCTCTCCTTCCCACCTGACCCATACTGGCTGTCCTGGGTTGAGAACCCACTTAAGATGCTGAGAGAAAAGGGGCCAGAACTTCAGAAAGTACTCCTGTCAGGGTGCTCCTGGTTTCTAGCTGGCTTGCTTGGCCTCTGCTGACATTTGAGTGCCCAAGGCTGGGGACTTAGGCAGATCTTGGTGGTGCCCTGCAATGCTGGGCCCTTGCTCACATGGCAAAATAAGCAAACAGGAGTCAAGGAGGCTGTGGAGGGAAGCAGAAGCAGCCAGCAGCCTCCTTCCTGAAGGCAGCGTCGAGAAGGAGTATGTAAAGAGGGGGCTTAGAGTGAGGTCTGAGGGGTCCACAGGAGTTCACTAGCCTAGCCTGGGATAGGAGGTGACAGCCATCCCATTTAGGTGATAAAGGCATAGAGATGCGTAGAGATGCCAGGGATATGGGGATGTGAGAGAGGCATAGGGCCCAGGACAGGAGAGATAAGGTAGGCAAGAGGGGCATGGGGAGTGGAGCTCAGCATCGTACCAACAGAAGGAAACACAGGAAGGACAGGGAAGAGATTAGCAGTGGAGACATGAGACCCTGGAAGGGACAAGCAAAGGACAAAGCTGTCCAGCTTCAGAGAAGTGGCCAGGGCTTAGTTAGGTGGCTGCAGAGTCAGGTGGTCCTCTCCCTGGCTGGCAGGGCTGGACCAGCTAGTTGGAAGCATAGGTAGAGACAACATACCTGAGACATGGTGGCTCAGGGGACTCTTGTCTAAAGGACCCGAAGTGGAGATAGAGTGTGTGGCACCCAAAGCTGGGGTCGCAAACTGGTCAAGGCATGATATGAGCGAGACAGACCTGAGAGCCAGGAGCTGGCCGGGAGCCAGGGTGTGGGCGCAGATGCTGCTGGGATGCGGCTGTGGGAGGTGAGTAACTGCTCTGAGTCACACCTGTGAGTGGGATGCACCACCTGCCTGAGCTTTGTGGATGGACTAGGCGGTGTGTTTATGGTGCCCGATACAGCCTGGCCGTAGTAAACAGAATGTGAGGCCAGTCGCTGGTTGGTGTTGCTTCTGGGACATGCCTCAGACTTAGCTGGTAGTGGACCAGGCCATAGTCCTGTGTGTAAGTAACCAGTATTGGTATCAGTGAGCCCCTAGCTCCGGACTCAGTATGTTACCAGGATCAGGGCTCAGCGTGTGACCAGGATGAGTAGGGTCAGGACCCAGGTACTGTGGGGTCAGATATCAGAGTGTAACCAGGATTTCGCTCAGAGTATGGGCAGGGACAGGGTGCAGAGCCTGACCAGGGTCAGGGCTCAGTGTATGAGTAGTCAGGGCTCAGAGTGTAACCAGGATCAGGGTTCATTGTGAGTAGGGTCAGGATTTAGAGTGTAGCCAGGATCAGGGCTCAGTGTGTGTCTAGGATTGTGGCTCAGCCTGTGACCAGAATCAGGGCTTAGTGTGTGCATGGTCAGAGCTCAACTTGTGACCACGGTCTGGACTCAATATGTAACCATAGCCCAATGTAACCTATGACAAGGATCAAGGCTCAGCGTTTAGCTGATATCCGTACTCAGAATGTGCCCTAGATCAGGAAGCAGAGTGGGACTATGGCTGGGACCAAGACTTAGTGTGTGTTAGTGGTGATGTGCGATTAAGTTTACTCTTCCAGGTGGGGTTAGTTTGTGGCTACTCAGGAGCTGTAGACAACAGCGAACAGAACAGGAGGAAGCCAGCGCTGCAGGACAGAAGCGACTCTTGAGGTGTATAGGCCACATGGAGACCCAGAGTAGGGAATTCATGGGGTGCAAATTGGCAGCGACTGTGGAAAGTGAAACCCAAGGCAGGCCATTGGTGAGGTGGGAAACCATTATCCAGAGTGCCCAAGGGAAAGTGATAGGCAGAGAACCAGAGGCCGGTTCAGATGGAATATTCCGAGGGTTTCTAGATGGTGACTTCTTAGCAAAAAGAAAAGCCAGTCATGTGAAGGTCAGAGGGATAGTGCTGGCTGATGGGAACAACCTGTGCAAAGGCCCTGAGGCATGCTGAGCTTGGTCTTGGAGCTGGTCTCCCACAGTGGGCCAGCTTGCTCCTGCCTCCTCTCTAGGATTTGGGGCCTGTTTCTTGTCCTTGGGGTCTCCAGTCAGACCCTCCTAATAAGACCTGGCGTTCTCTTGACACGTCTGCTTCAGAGATTGCTGCTGCCCCCCACCCTCCTAATGTGAAGAGCTGAGGATGTCATGAGTGACCCTGAGCCAATTGGGAGGAGCAAGCAGGCTAGGGGTGTCTGGCAGCTGCCAGATCTAATGAGGGCAGACAAGGCAGATGGCCATAGAGGTCGAAAGTGGAGTCAGTCATGGCATGGGTGTGAGCCACTTGCTCAGTTAGCTGTGACCTTCCCAGAGCTCTGGAATATTTGTTAGCTACTCCCCCCACCTGTCCCTGTCACCTGGCCTCCTCTCAGTTTGGACCCAGGTTCTCCATTGGTAAAGCCAAGTACAAAAGGACCGTGATCCTAGAGGGCTCACGCCTGGAGGATGGTGCCCAGCAGTTCACTGTAGGGGATTCAGTGCTGTCCACAATTGCTCTTCACCATTATAGCTAGAAACTTTTGAGGTTGCATAGACACATGGTTGGTCACCCAGGCCTCCTGCAAGGCCCAGAGGCCTAGGGTAATTAGAGGGGACTGCTACTTCATACACAAGGAGTTGAGCCTCTCTCCAGAGTAGGCTTGGCTGGAGCGTAGGTACCTAGCATATACAAAGAATGGGCCTGGTGTTAGGGCCAGGGCAACTCATGGTAGGCAGCACGAGTCTGCCTGCTTGTGCCAGGGGTTTGGGTCTGTATATATATTGGGTAGTTGGGTGTCTGTGGATGTACCAAGCATGTGGCCTATGTCACCCTGTGGGTAGAGCCTAGTTAGGCCACCTCAGGCCTGTTTTCATTCTGGAAGAGAGAAAGGAAGGTGGCAGGAGGAGCTGGGGGTGGTACAGAGGTTCTGCTAATGCCTATGGCCTGGGACACTGCCTGGCTTATGGTGTCATTTGCCGTGAGCATTCCCTTGTGTGAGCAGGGTGAACCTGCTGCCTCTGGGTTGTGCTGGGCCTGTGGTAGAGAATGGTGGTGTCTATGGGCCCTGCCCTGTACTGGGATGAGCAAGATCAGAATAACCAAGGCCCCAGTCTTGTGGAGGTGGGAAGTGAGTTTGGGGAACATGGAATCCCAGGTGCAAAGACTCTGAGGTAGAAAATAGGCATCTTAGTGACCTTTGCAACAGACTGGGGGTACTGAGCCAAGCAGGGAGGGGGTAACCAAAATATGGAGGTGAATCAGGGTACTTGCAAGAGCCAGGGCAAGGGAGAAAAAAAAAGAGGAGCTTTGGTGGAGCAATGAAAAGTAAAGCTGTGGGAGGAATGTTGGGCTGGATGGCCATGGAGTTGGGGGTGTTGGCCGGCTGGCTGCCCAGTTAGATATAGTGGGAGCTGGGGGTGGCACCATCCTGGGACCCTGGCAGTACAGAGCCACAGCCTGAGGTCTGACTGTGGGGGCAGGGCTGAGTCTGTGCCTCCCTCACCCTACCTGTGATGTTGTGTGAACCCTTCCGGAATTAAGGGACTGTGACATGAAGGAGGGAGGTGAGGGCTACTTTCAGGCATGGCCTATGACTGTCATTACATTGGGGAGGGTTTGTCCTCAGCGAGGGACAAGAACTGCCCTTAGGAACAGCCCAGCAGAGGAAGTCAAAGAACCAGGGTGGGAGGTCACAAGACCCTGGGGCTACAGGGGGCCTTGGTCAGACCTCTGTTCGCCAACCATGGGTCCTGTCTCACTCCTTGTCTCCCCTGCTCCCCAGAACATGGATAAGGCGACCGTGCCATCCGTGACGCTCATCGTGGGCTGTGGCGTGTCCTCCCTCACCCTGCTCATGCTGGTCATCATCTACGTGTCTGTATGGAGGTGGGTGCCTGCTCCAGAGCCTGAAGACCCAGCCCTCCCTTGCTCCCTTGTACCACCCACTCTTGACCGTGCTGCCCGCTTCAGCCCATGCAGCCTGTGTTCCCAGTCCAGGTTCCTGATTGCTGTGTCACTCAGGGGCCACAGAAAAGGGATGGGGTGGGGAGCATGCTGAACATACAGGTCCTTTTTCCTATTGTCACCCGACTACACCTTTTGGTAGACACTAACTCTGAGCCCAGGCCCCAGCTGGACACACAGAACAGTTTTCCTTTGGTTACTTGGAGTCTTCTGGCTACCCACTATCCCTGTGTACCCTCATACCTGGACCTACAAACTCCCTGGGGTCAGAAATAACTTCCTGCACCAGGCTACCAGCAAGGACCCCCTGTGTCCACCTCAGGCCCTGTCAGACCACTTGTAGACTACGGGGTGGCACAACCTGTTTAAATCTCAGGAAAGTATGGGTATAAGAGGATTGCATAGTGTAAATTCTCTTAATGGCTGAGCCATTAGGAGCCCACTCAGGTCACAGATGTGTCTAGGCAGTACCCCCACCAGTAGGTATATGTAACCATGGATATGTGCCAGTGGGGTGGCCCTCTCCCTGCTTACCAGCATCTAGCCCCTCCCAGCAGTTTGCAGTGTGGTTTATTCAAGGTCATTTTACACAGAACTGTTCTAGGGCTCCCCATGTGATGGCTGGCTCCCGCGACTGGCTATTCCAATTCTCTACCCTTTGTGATGGTAGCCGATAATCGAAACTGATGTGCCAGTCTCTGCCTGCAGTCAGGCAGCAAGAGATCAATGTGACCAGTGGGAGAGGGGCCGTCTGTGCAGCATCCAGCATCAGCTGCCCTCTTCTCTCTTCCCAAAGACAGAGCATCCAGATCCTTCCTGTGGGACTCCCTCTAGGCAGGCTTTCAGGATCTAACAGCATCTAGAGCTTGGAGCTCAGAGGCTGAACTCAGCTCTGACCTGGAGAGGAGGCTATTTGGTGTTTAAAGCCCCTCCCTCAGTGAGCACTGATGGCATCACTGTGCCCTGTGAGCTGCAGACAGGGACTGTTCTGATGGCTGGTTAGGGAGCAGGGGCCAGATGAAATAAGGGCTGTGCCTACATCAAGCATGTCAAGCCCCAAGGCTAGCTGAGGACCCTCTGATCTCTACCTGGTTGGGTCTCATTTCCCAATGGCTGGTGATGGTCCATGGTGCTGATGATTAATGATGATGATGGCAGTGATGGAGGCCATGGTTGTGGTTGTGATGGTCACAGTGATGGTGTTACTGTTGATGACAGTAGTGGGGATGGTTGTGATGGCGGTGGTAGTGCTGTTGATGTTGATGGTGGTGGTGGTAATAATGGTGATCGTGGTAGTGATGGTGATGAAGGTTATGTTGCCAGTGGCTGATGGTTATCATAGTACTGGTGGTGATGATGGTGGTGGTGGTGGTGATGGTGGTGGTGGTGGTGGTGATAGGGATAGCGATGATAATGGTGGTGGTGGTGATGGTGGTGATGGTGGTGGTGATAGGGATAGCGATGATAATGGTGATGGTGGTGATGGTGGTGGTGGTGGTGATGGTGGTGGTGATAGGGATAGCAATGATAATGGTGATGGTGGTGGTGATGGTGGTGGTAGTGATGGTGATGGTGGTGGTGGTGATGGTGGTGGTAGTGATGGTGGTGGTGATGGTGATGGTGGTGATGGTGGTGGTGGTGGTAGTGATGGTGGTGATGGTAGTGATGGTGGTAATGGTGGTGGTGGTGGTGGTGGTAGTGATGGTGGTGATGGTGGTGGTGGTGGTGATGGTGGTGGTAGTGATGGGGATAGTGATGATAATGGTGGTGATGGCGGCAATGGTGATGATAGAGGCAGTAATTTCAGGGAGGAAATGGAACACTGTTTCTTGGCCAGGCCACATGACCTTGATCCCTGCTGACCTCAGGCCCTGACCCCTCTCACAGGTACATTCGCTCAGAGCGGTCCGTCATCCTCATCAACTTCTGCCTGTCCATCATCTCTTCTAACGCTCTCATCCTCATTGGGCAGACCCAGACCCGCAACAAGGTAGGCAACCTCTTGCCCAGCCCTTGCAGAGCCTTGTGTTTTTGGGTGTGATGAAGATGCCCCCCCGCACCCTGGCCAGCTGTGAGCTGGGCAGCTCGGTGTGAGAGCCCTCTGTTGACCCTTCCTAGGACCCCTGCCTCGCTCCCACCCTGTGATCTCCGTACCCTGTCCTGCAGATGTGACCCAGAGGCTAGGCTTTGGGAGGGATCTTCATGGCTACCCTAATGTATTGGAGACAGAAAGAAGGCTCTGTGCCATGGCAGAAACTCGTAATCACAGTGGGCTCGCCTATGATTTGACGTGGGTCTGAGGGTGTGACTCCCCTGACCCTTAGGCCTCAGTTTCTTCCCTGCTGAGGGATAGGCCTGACTGGAGTTTCTCAGTGGGTCCCTGAACCCAGTTTGCTGGCAGCTGGGGGAGGAGGATGAACATCTAGTCCAGGCTTTAAGTTTCAGTGGTCCATCTTCGGGGGGAGACCAGGTTGCTTCCTGCCCAGGAACTTGGCTGGTATCAAAGTCACTTCTCCCAGCTGTTGCCACATGCTCATAGGGGATGGGTGAGAGCCAGCGAGCACCTGCCCAGTCCCCATGGCCCCTGCCTGCCCAGGTTGTGTGCACGCTGGTGGCTGCCTTCCTGCACTTCTTCTTCCTGTCCTCCTTCTGCTGGGTGCTCACCGAGGCCTGGCAGTCATACATGGCCGTGACTGGCCGCCTACGGAGCCGGCTCGTCCGCAAGCGCTTTCTCTGCCTGGGCTGGGGTGAGCAGGGCAGCTGGGGTCGGGAGGTGAGGGTGGACTGTGGCTAGGACTGTTGGGGTATAGATCAGCAGCTGGGAATGAGGGTGGGCAGTGAGCTGGGCTTAGTGGTCAGGAGTGAGGGCAGACAGCTCGGGAGAGGGTGGGCAGTGGGCGGGCGTTAGTGGCCAGGAGTGAGGACAGGCAGCTGGAGAGAGGGCGGGCAGTGGGCTGGGGTAAGCTAAGCGTCGGGATGGGCAGCTTGAGTAGGATGATGGGCTATCTCTGTTCTTAGCATTCTTGTACTGGCCTTCTGCTTATTCCTACCATTCCTAGAGTCTCTATTTGCCACACTGGCCCTTTGGGCCTTTGGGCCTCCAATCCTCTATAAGATTGCCAGAAAATGCAGCCCAGCCATGCCCATTAGCATTCAGATGACAAATCACAGTACACGGTAGCCTGTACTGAAAATGGTACCCTCTTTCTGAGTGGTAGCAGGCTGTGTCTCGCCCTCCGATCTGCACTCCTGCAGCATTCTCCTAGCCCTCACCATCCGACCCTGTCCATCTCTTTCCTGTAGCGATGCCCTCATTTGGGGCTTTCCTCTTGCCGCTTGTCCCTTGGCCTATGTGGGCAAGGGATGGTAGGACTGACCACCCCTTTTTCTGGTCCTCTTCTAGGGCTCCCTGCACTGGTGGTGGCCATTTCCGTGGGATTCACCAAGGCCAAGGGGTACAGCACCATGAACTAGTAAGTTGGGCAGGCGGGCATGGCATAGCCTTCTGCAGACCCAGGAGATGCCCCACCTTGCTGTCCTAGGAGGGTGGGTCCTTAGGCAGTTCCCTCACTCCTAGGCAGTTAGGTCCTGTGGGCAAGGAGATGAAAAGAATGCCTGGGGCCTCCTGCTTCCTCATTGGATGATCTTGATGGCCATGAACTACTGGAGTCCTCACCCCCGTGTGTGCAAGTGTTGAGGACAGCAGATACACCCTTGCTGTGGGCATTATAGGGATGAATGAGTCAGTTTCACAGATGAAGCCCTGGGACAACTGACCTAAAGCAGTGTGAGCTCCATGGGTACAGATAGGAACCCAGGCTCAGGATGGGGCTAGAAAGAGGGAAAAAAAACCCTGAGGGGTTGACTGGCTCGCACTAGTCAGGCTCCGGGTGGGGATGGTGGCTAAAACTAGCAGAGTTTAGTGGGGGTAAGAGCAAACCTAAATTATTCTGGAGCCCCAGGGAGGTAGGTGGTAGGGCTCTGGAACCCCTGTATCTGAGCCATGTTGGAGACACTGATGCGGGATTCTGAAGAATGGAGAGGAGTGCATTGAGCAGCATTGGCTAGAATGCCCAAGCCAGAGCGGGAGGCAAGTCTGCAGCATGCTGAGTATCCTCTATGGCAGTGATTCTCAACCTGTGGATCATAACCCGCACAGGGTTGCATACAGATATCCTGCATATTAGATATTTACATTTCAACTCATAATAGTAGCAAAATTACAGTTACAAAGTAGCAAGGAAAGTAGTTTTATGGCTGGGATCACCATAACATAAGGAACTGTATTAAAGGGCTGTAGCATTAGGAGGGTTGAGAATCACTGCTCTATGTGTTTGATCTCCTGTGGGTACCATGGATGGTGCCCAGAGGCTGATGAAGAGCTAGGCAAGTGAACATAGGACTTTTGACCTAGGCCAGGAACCTAATGTCAAGGAGGGCCTACTAGAGACTCTGAGAAAGAATCAGAAAGGACCCCACTCACACAGGGCAGAGGGGAGCCCCAGGGCTTCTAAGAAGGTGTGCCCTATTCCCTGCCCTGGGTTATGCCTCCATTTGTGAGTGGAGGTAAGGTGGCTGCATGGGTACTCCTGGGGATCCAAACCAAAAAATTGTGCAAGTCTCCCTATTTCTTTTATAGTCACCCTGTTCATATACTTCTTCCTGACACACTGGTTGCCTAGTGGGCATGGGGCTGGCTACTGACAGCTTGTCTCTTCCCCAGCTGCTGGCTCTCCCTGGAGGGGGGACTTCTGTATGCCTTCGTGGGACCAGCGGCTGCAGTTGTGCTGGTACTGACACAGCCCTTCCCCTCCCCTATCTCCCAAGCTGGACCCCTGGGTCTTTATCTGCCCCATGGCTGGCCTACGGGGGATGCTCGCCAGCTCCATTCACCCTGCTCCCGTTGCTCAGTGTGCTACACTGTCGTCCTCTTACCTCCATGAGCATGACTTGTCTGGATGTTGGGCATTGATTATGTACCTGCCAGGAGGCCCTTGCAGGTTTGGTGAGTAACAGGGAGGTGGGGGACAGATGGACAGATGGACAGCTGTAGCTGTAGGGATTGAGCAGACATGGCCCAGGTCATGCATGTCCACCACAGCTGGCAGCACCCCGAGTGCCAAGAGCTAGGGCTGCTTGTTTCCTGGTGTCAGAGGGACCTTGCCTTTCCCTGGCCCTTCAGTTGACATGCCCATTTGGAGAAGAGTCAAAAACTACAGCTGGGGACTGGCCCAAGGCTAGGATTGGCTTGGCCCAGCATGGGAGTAGATGCTCTCTCTCTAGTCCTTGTCTCCCCGTCTCACCCTCTGTCGGGGAAGGGTGGTCAGGGTGCTTGGCGCAAGTCAGTCTAGCAGACAGGTGACCCAAGAGCAACTGACCCTGCAGAGTGCGAGTAGTGGGTCTGAGGAGAGTGTGTAGGTGGTAGAGAGTTGGATGACTGCCAGAATTCTTGTTCCTTCCTCCTCAGAGGCACCCAAATGGAAGGCCAGATGGGCATCACTGGTCAGTGCCTCAGAGGGTGGCTGATAACCAATTGGACTTAGGTGTTGTTTCAGAGTGGGTTCCAGGGTCTGCATGAGGGATGGTTGAGGAAAAAGGCTCCTACCCCTACTTGTCCTCATGTATCAAGGATCCTATGCCCTGGCCACTCTCCCTGTGACAGCCAATCAGAGCCTGTTGCAGAAGGGTAGCTTGGCCTAGAAGGCTGCAACCCAGCTGTGTAGTCAGCAAGCTAGGAGGCAGGATTACACCAGGAGACAGGGCCCTGTGTGTGGAGTCCATAGAAACTGTCAGCACCTGGGCCTCTGGGCATGATCCCTGGCACAAGAGTTTAGAGTGTCTCCCCACCTTGACCTTTGCTCCTTAGGGCCAGGCCAAAGCCTTGGGGTCCTGGCAGCCTTTCTACAAAAAAGGAATTACCTAGGGGCCCTCAAGGATTCTCTTGGAGTGGGATAAAAATTAAGATTTGAGCAAGGTCTTGTCCCTTGTCCCACATCCTGGCAGAGAGAGCCAAGGAGAGGCAAGGTGACAGGGACCCCAGGGCATAGAGACTGACTATGGACTTAGGAATGATTCTTATCTTGTATAGTAATTTGGCTAGCAGCTTAGAGATGCACCTGAGGCCCTAAGAAGCCCTCAGTAGGCACCCAGTGGAAATTGTTAGTGGGGCTGAGGGTTAGTGGGATTGGAGGAGATCAGGAACAAGGGGTGACCAAGATCAGCCGGTGAAACCATCCTTGGCCCTGGGCTAGGAGCTCACCATCATCAGGGGCCAGGGGAGGGGTGTTGGTGGTATAGGGTACATTGAAGACAGGGCTCTGTATGAATCCAACTGGCTAGCACTGGGGTCTGAATTGTGGGGGCACATGAGTCACCCTTGGAGATCTGTGGACATTCTGGGCATGGCCGTTGCTGATCTGGGCACCCTTGGGCTCTGGCCCACTCCTGCCTCTGCCCGGCAGGTGAACATGGTGATCGGAATCCTGGTGTTCAACAAGCTCGTGTCCAAGGACGGCATCACGGACAAGAAGCTGAAGGAGCGGGCAGGGTAGGCCCTGTGGCCCTGGCACCTTGCCCTTCTTGGCTGGAAAGACCCAGAGCCCACCCACCATTAAGTCCCAAATCCAGTCTGACAGTTTAGGTGTCCTGAAGCAGGTTGGGAAACTGGGGTACAGAATCTAAAGGCTTTTTCTAGCCAGTCAGTCTCTGTCTTGCTCTGTGCCTCAGTTTCTTTATCAGACCTGTAACAAAATGGGACCCTTTAGCGTCTCCAGAAACATTTCCAAGATCATTTCTCAAAGAGAGCCCCCTCTGCTGGGCTCAGGCTGGTGGGAGGACACCCCAGGCCCAAGTCTGGGAGTGCTCTCCCTGTCCCCTGAATCCCATAAGAGGCCTTGCCTGTCTGGTGCCTTCTTCACTGGAGGACAGCTAGGGACAGGTGGGACAATGCTTCTCCCACACTACTCAGGCACCTACTCTATGAGTTGTCCTGGGAGTGAGGATGACATGAACGTCACTGCTGCCTCAGCTTAGGGACATTGAGGGTCACAGGAAATTGGGGTGGTAGCTTTGCCCTGCCCAGAGTTCTCCCTGTCCCACCTTCTACATCCTGCAGCTGGTGTACTGGTGTCTTTGTGGGGGTCCTACCCCTGCCCCTCCCCTCTGTGCCTGTCTTGCTTGGTGTCTTTCTCTGTCTCTCACTGTCTCTCTTTTTCTGGTTCCTCCTTCTCTGCCCAGTGACTTCTCTGGGTGCATGGTGGACTCTGGCGCTGGTTAGAGCCCTTAAGTGGACTGAGGGAACTCTGTCACTGTGCTGGGTGCTCTTGTGCCTCAGTCTTGCTGTCTACCCTAGAACAGTGGGCCCACATCAGAGTCCAAGCCTCACACATGTGGGCTGAGCTGTGGCTGGAGTTGTAGGTCTGAAGGTTTCCTTGGATTTTGCAGCACTGACTTGCTTGATTTGCTCTTAGAATAGCCACAAGGAAGCTGCCAAGACTATATACCCTCTTATCAGAGTAAACAGAAGTATAGGGAATGGGGAAAGCTGGGAGAGCTGGAATCAGACCCCAGTTATGGGTGTCGTGAACCAATGCCTAGATGGGAAGGTGTACATAGTTTGCTGTGTGTACATGTACACACATCCCTCCCCCCCACATGTGCGCACACACACACACACACACACACACACACACAGGGCTGCCATACAGCTCAGCCTATTTCTTCTGTCCTTGTGAGGCCTGCAGGTGGATCCTCCTTCCATGACCCAGCACACGTGGGAGGAGGAAGGATATCAAGGCCTCCGTCAGATCTTGCTGCTCTTTACACTTAGCGACCAAGGCATGCCATCAGTCAGCAGATGCTGGCAGTCTGGTGCCCATCTCGTTCCCTGCCCTAGGCTTGGGTCCCTTAGATGACAGAGCCTCAGGCTACCGTTTCTGCTCCTCGCCTCGCGGTTTCGAGGGAACCTGTTTGCTTTTGTTTCAGCCTTTGATTTCACTTGCAGTCAGCTGCCCATGCCCCCCCTCGGGCGTGCCCTCACGTGTGCCAAGTGCGGAGTCCTCTCTGCTGCCGAAGCCACCTCCGACGCCACCAGTAACGCCATGTTAGTGCCTTGCGGCCACCTTGGAGCAGCCCTGCATGGGCTCTGCTCTCTCCTGAGTCACATTTGTTTGTTTTATGTTTTCTTTCATTTCTTTCATTTCTGCCGTCCCCTCTGGATTTCCAAGGCAGCCATGCCCTCTTCCTGCCCTCTGCCTGCAAGCTCGTCTCGCCCAACTCAAGGCCTGGTTGCTATGCAGCATATAAGACACTTGGGAGTCAAGGAGTGGGTCAGCTAAGGTATAAAGTGGGACTGAGTCCAAGGAGAGGTGGAGTGGGCCTACACCTCTTCCTGCTGCTCCCTGAGTCCCCCAGCAATGCTGGCCCAGAGCCTGGCCTCAGCCCCCACCTCCACAAGACAAGTTGATAGGTGATAGAGTCATATGAGTGTGTATATATGAGTGTTTGGCAGGGAGGGGGCAGGTAATGAACCTGTGTGCATTGCTCACGTAGAAGAGTAGCTGGATATGTATACAGTATGTGTGTGCCACTGTGCATAGGGATGGTGCCTGTGTGGGAGTGGGTGTGCTCATAGATGTGCAAAGAGGTTCCCATATGTGAGAGTCGTTGGGTGTGTGGACAGTGTGCTGCTTTGCATGGAGGGGCCCATGTGTAAGAGTGACTAGTATGTGTGCAGACAGGGGGAAGAAAGTGTGCAAGTGTGAACAGGTGAGTGGTGAGTAAGTGTGAGTGTGTGTGTGTTGGGGGGGTGATTGTTGTACCTGTAAGCATACAACCTTAAGAATGTACCTTAGACAAAGGTGTGTGGATGCATGTATAACTGAGATATGTTATCCCCAGTGGGTATGTATGTTGTGTGTCTGTGTGGGTACTCAGGAAGATACGGCCATGGGAACAAGATACAAAGAACAAGGAATATTGATCTCTGACTTGGCTGTGACAACATAGCTGTGTTCAGCATAGCAGGTCATCTTATCCAGGCCCCTGCCTCCTTCAGCTCATAGCAGTAGCAGAGACCCCAAACACTAACCCTCTCAGGTCCTCGTGCTCATTCTCGGAGCAGGCACTGGAGTCCAGGACTCTTGGTGCCTCAGGCAGATATGAGGGCCAGGTTATGCTGGACAGGTAAGAGGATGTACATGGTATAGGACCCAACCAAGGAGAGTAGCCTGTTCCCATGCTGGGCCCACACTGCTGTGAGCTCCAGTGACCACCTTTTGGATCAGCAGTCTTTCTGGGTGGAGTGCAGAAGAACTCGGGTCCAGCCTGAGCTAAACAACTGAGTCCCGGGATCCTAAAGGTCAGGCAGCAGCTGGAGGTGGTGACACCAAGGCCTCCGGAACTCTTTTGGTGATCTGGGGTATCTGAGTCTCTAGGGAGCTTGTGACTCCTCTTCCTCTAGGTTCCTGGGGAAGTGATTTGGAAACTGGTAGACTGGAGGAGACAGAGAAATGGCAGGGCTGACCTTGTGGGAAAACAAGGGATCTCTGCTGATGGGGAGCCCTGTTCCTGCACCAGACACAGGTGACATGAGGTGTCAGGGATCCCTGCTCAAAGAACGTCTGCTTGGAAGGGAAGGGAAGGGGTTACTGGGCTCAGTGCTGTGGTGGAAACAAGGCTAGAGCTGAGAATGGCCCTGCCAGTGACAGGAAGTCATTTACTAGAGGGACAGCCTGCCATTGTTCTGTTCTAGCTTCAGGGACTGGACAGACTGGGGTTGGGAGGGGGAGATACTTCTGTCTTCTGCAGCCATGAGGGAGGGAGGTGGAGTAGCTGGCACTTTGCAGGGAGACTCCACACCGTCCTCAGCTCCAAAAGTATGGGTGGGGTTAGCAGGGAACCATGAGTTGGGGCTTTGTGCCTCCCGTGGGATTCCCTCTAAGAAGGGGGTGATATGTTGTATAGTTGACTGGAAATGGAGACTGAGGTACAGTTTAGGAACCCACACTTCGGGGCATTGAGGGAAAGGTGGGTCATCAAGATGATTCCTGGTTTGGGCCTGAGCTGGGGAGGGTGAGCTGACAGATCTGGGCGGGGCTGAGAAAGCCAGTCCTGAGTGCCCTGGCTACAGGTGGCTGCTATGTTTGCCAAGTGATGATAACTGGTTGGGGGCAGGAAGCTCCCTGGGGTCAGCATAGCATGGCTTCACGAGGGCACAAAGGTAGGCCTGGAAGAGGCCATGGTAAAGGGCTACTGTGGCCTGAGATGTGACTTCAGAGGCCAGAGAGGTGAGGGTGGCTGTGCCCTTACAAGGCCAGACCCCAAATAGGACCCCTGCCAGGACTATACTCTGGTTTGGAAGGAGTTTGGGGGATCCTCTGCCCAACTGGTTTCTTCCATAAGCCCTGCTTCCCTAGATCCCACTCTGTGTTCAGTCCCCTTCGCCCATCTGCTCCTTTGTGGGGGACAGTATGACCCCAAGAGAGAAGGAACAAGTGATCCCAATGTCCACCTGACTCCTGGAAAGGATGGGATATAGACAGGCCACAGCTGCTCCTGGGAACCACAACAGTGCTGAGGCTGGGGACAAGGCACAGTTCTCAAGCAGTCACACCATGTCCCCACCTGAGCACGGGGGAAAGCTCGGTGGTTGCAGGCCAGGTACTGATGGAGGGGATGGAAGGCTCAGGCTGCTAGGCTCCCTGTGCCAGCCAGGTGCTCGAAGAGACAGGGCTGAAGGTAGGGGTGGCTCAGGTTGGGGCCACAGGAGAGCATTGAGACTCAGGAGGTGAGCTGCAGCCCCGGAAGAGGAAGAACACCCTTTGTGTCTGTTCTGTCTGTCTTGGTCTCTTCTCTGACCCTCTGGCCTTGTCCAACTGTCCACTGTCTGTCCTGTCTCTCCCTCACAGTTTCTCTCTCTCCTTCTCTTAGTACTTCCCAAGACTCCTGTCTCCCACAGGCATCTTGTATTGCAGTTGGGGCCCTGGGTCTTAGGGTCCAGGGCTCAGGGCCTGGAAGATGGAATCAGGGGCTACCTTGCTCCGAGCATCTCTCCCGTCCCTCTGCCCTTCCTGTCTGTCACCCTTCTGTCACCTCCTGGACAGGGTCCAAGTTCTTTCCCAAAGAGCTCCTCTACTTTGCTGGGTCCCTTGCAAGCCCTCAGGCCTGGGGATGGGGGAAAGGGGTGTCCTCAGGAGAGGTGGAGCGCCCACGGGGCCGCCCTGACGCCCTCCATCCCCAGGGCCTCCCTGTGGAGCTCCTGCGTGGTGCTGCCGCTGCTGGCGCTGACCTGGATGTCTGCCGTGCTTGCTGTCACCGACCGCCGCTCCGCCCTCTTCCAGATCCTCTTTGCTGTCTTTGACTCACTGGAGGGTTTCGTCATCGTGATGGTCCACTGTATTCTGCGCAGAGAGGTGAGCACCCTGGGTCTGGGATCTGCCTGTGTCCTCTCCAGGTGAACCTGTGCCCAGCGTGTAGCTAGGGTTGCTGGGAATGGCTCCCTTTAGGGGATAGTTTATTTTTAAGGATAGCTCATCAGCTATGGGAGGTCTGTGGCTGACAAGGCAGAGGAGGAGAGCCAGTACTCAATGTTTGTAGCATTTTCTGAACCTTTCAGAAGGTGAGAACATGAGGTTCCTATCCGACTATGTCCGGATGGCCACCAGCAGGAGACAGTAAAGAGACTGAGTGGCTGTCCTGATCTCAGAGAGGCTGCACAGTGGACGGAAGTGCGTCTTAACACAACAGACCAACTTCTGTTCCAGATAGAGACAGAACGTGGCTGGGGGCTAGAAATAGCCTGCTGCCTCCATTCTTCTCGGAATGTTCTAGACTGCTGCCAAGGGATCTGAACTGCAGCAGGTACAGGAGGAAAAAGCCCACTGTAGCTGCAGGAACCAGGGACCTCAGTGGACAGAAGAGCCTGGGCTGGCAGGGCAGTGGTGAGGTCAGATGCCGCCGATCCTCTAGGGAGGCTCTGGAGGAGCACCCTGAGAAAGAGGGTTGCCTGAATTTGCAAAGGTATTTGTGAGGATATCACTAAGCCTGTGCCCGCCTTCCTCCTTCCGGTGCTAGTCATGTGTCACTCAGTTGTGGGAAGCTACCTTGCAGCCCCATTGCAGCGCACAGGGAAGAGTGGCTTCGAGCTCTGCCCCTTGCCCTGGCTGCCTGAGCACTGCATCCACACTCTCAGTCGCCCTGCCCTCCAGGTGCCCTGACTTGTAGCACACAGGCAGGTGAAGTCTAGCCTCGTATTGTAAGGCCACTGATCTTCACTAAAGTCACACTCTTGCCCTCCGCTCCTCCCTCAATGTTCTGGCTTCTTCAGGGCCAGCTGACACTCCAGGAAGTTAACAGGACAGATGTCAGAGCATCCCACTAAGATGTGGCCCTAGGACTGGCATCCTCACAAAGCCTTGTCAGGAAGCTGAGGGCTCACAACTCCATGTTGGGTAGGGTGAGCACATGAAGCCCCCTTCAACCCTTGTGTATGGTTCCTGCTGCAGGTCTCAGAACCTCACTGCTGTCTCCAGAGCCTGGATTTCAGGACAGTGTTTGATCCTGCGTCCTTCCTCATGCTGATTCTATTATCCTGGGTGATGAGCCACTTTCTTCGACTTTTCTTGCCAAAATGTATGCTGGCCTTGTGGCTGGTCTTAGCCTTGTCCATCCAGCCTGCAGTCAGGATGGGTTCTGGGGGTACTGACTGGCCCTGAAGCCAGGTACCTGCGTTTTCTTACAGTGACCTCCAGCCAGTGGAGTCTGCAGCTCTTTCCCAGCATCAGAAACTCCAAATGTCTTCATCTTACATCCTCTCTCTGCACTGCCGTGCCACAAGGAGGCTTCTTGCAGAGGGTGCCGTGTAGGGTCTTGACTCTCTGCTGACACGCTTTCCCTCCTCCAGGTTCAGGATGCTGTGAAGTGTCGTGTGGTGGACCGCCAAGAGGAGGGCAACGGGGACTCAGGGGGCTCCTTCCAGAATGGCCACGCGCAGCTCATGGTAGGACTGATTGCCTGGGAATGTAAGCCTCTAGGTTCTCCCTGTGCCCAGAGTTCTTCTGGGCCCTCGTAGCCCTATTAGGTGAACTCTGAGCCCAAGTTGAAATCCTTAATCCAGGGTTTTGAGCTGGGAAAAGCTGTTGGTGAGTTGGGTGGGGGCTGGTGTGCATCCTTGCCTTCTTCAAAGCTGGCCCATCCAGAACTGTGCACAAGCTGACTGTGAGTTTACCCATACTGACTGCTTCAACTATGGGATCTAGGCATAGTAACTTCTGAGCAGAGCACTGGGCTCTGCTGGCCAGCTTCTCGCCCCTCTGGCATCACCCGTGTGTTGTCTCAGATGTCCTGTACCCCAGGGGTGAGGCACTGGGGAGCATCTCCAAGTGGTGTCTACACAGGGCCAACCCTCTGGGTCTCTGCCACCATCTAGAGGGAACAGGTATCAGCTGGAAAGGTACTTTGTCGTTTGGGGACACAGCTTTCCCTCCTCTTGATGTTTCTCCTGGCCTGACCTCTGACCTCAGGGGAAGACTGCCACCTTCCCAGCATCCTGGCTCCTGCATTTCAGGGAAAGACCTCCAGTTTGAGATTAAAGGCCAGAGTGACCCCCCTGGAGCCCTGTGGCCTCTGGATGGGTCTTCTAGACCCAAGCTCCTAAGGTGGTCCTGGGTCACCACTATGGCCTCCCCAGCTGTTGTCCTCAGAGATGCAGTGGGGACCATGTTTCTGCTCTAGGGGAGGCTGGTGCTGGCCCAGGTCTGTGTCTGTCCCATGCTGCCTGTCTTGGATGGAATGGCAGAGGCTCTGGAAGCCCTGGCAGCTGCATGGCTTTGGGGGAGCATGGCCAGAGAGGCAGAGGCCGGCTGCTCCGTGATGCCTTGGAGGGAGAGGACGCATGGTTGGTTGCACGCACACACAGGCAGACACAAACGCATGCATGGAGAAACGTGCATATGCTCCTTCACATAAATGCATAGAAGTGAACTCTGACTCGTGTGTGAGTCATACAATACTCCTCTCAACATACATGTTCACGCTCACACAGTACAGTCCTCGGCCCTCACAAAGGCACATGTACCACGAGCACACAGAAACACAACCACACATGCATGTGAATGCTGACAGACACATCCATGCTTGCATAGACAAGCATACAGATGCATGGCCACTCCATGTGGCCCTTGGACTAATAATGTGGGTTGGGGTTCTTGATGACAATATCAGCATATTTGTGACCTCTGAGGTGTGGGTATGGCTTTGGTGGCTCCCTTCCGACTACCCTGCAGGTTGCAACCCCACCTGCTACCAGCCTTACCCTCATCTTGCCCTTGGTCTCTGTCTTGCAGACTGACTTTGAGAAGGATGTGGATCTGGCCTGTAGATCAGGTGAGCGCCTGACAGGTGAGAGCCATGGTGGCCAGTCGGCCCATCTGCTTCTTTCTTTATTACCAGCATCTGTGTGCCCTACCCTGTCCCCATCCTGCACCCGCTGCCACATGGCCCAGCCTGGGCTCCATCCCCTGCCCCCCGCCAAGGCTTCAGGAATCCTGTGGGCGTGAGCCCCAGAAAGCTGTCGTGGAGCCCATGCTGGGCTGGGACCATCTTTGGTACCCCTTCACTCGTCTGTCTGTTCCTTTTCCCCCATAGGGCAGAGCAGGTAGGCCACTTCTGTGTGAAACCCTGCCCTGCTCCTGCCTCTGCCCATACACTCCATTATCACCTGCCCCTACATGCCCTCCCTCAAGCACCTGTGTTCTGTGTTGTCTTCATTTCTTCATTGTTAACTTGGGGTGGAGGAGGGGCAGGTTGCACTTTGAGAATGGGAGACCTCAGTAGTGGGAGGAAAGAAAGGGGAAGGACCTGCCACTGGGACCCTAGGCTAATGCTGAGCTTCCAAAGTCAAGAAGGGACTCAGTGTCTCCCCATGTTGCCAGCGTCAGGTCATAGCATCTGAGGACCGGGGCCAGGGCAATAGCAGACAGTCTCTGGCTATGGAGGTGCCATCTGGCTTTACTCCATCTGGTTCCCAAGTGGGCATTGTCAGCTGCTGCCTGGGTGGGATTCTTGGAGGAGATAACCTTGGGATGGGGTGGAGAAGTCCTTCCCTGGTCTTCAATGATCCAACTCCACAGCCTAACCAAGATATGACCCCAGCAGTGGGGGTTGGGTGCTGACCCACCCTGGTGGTAAGTTCTGGGCTTCCTGTGCCCAGCTGTGCTTTGTAGAGCACAAGGTGCTGTGGGCTGAATATATCTGATGGTACATGATAGAGTAGCATGTACCATTCATTACATGATAGGTGTCCGTGGATAGGTGTCCATGATAGGCAGAGTCCCTGTTGGGAGAGGTTGGGATGAGCTATGTGCAGGCTGAGGAGGTCCTGGAGATGGGCATACAGATTGGTAGAAAAGATGGCTAGTCTACTGCTGGGGTGTTGGGGAAGGGCTGGAAGAGGGCAGTGCTGGGTGTCTCAGTCACTGTTCTATTGCTGTGAAGAGACACCTTGGCCAAGGCAGCTCTTATGAAAGAAAGCTAGTTGGGGGCTTACCTACAGTTTCAGAGTTTTAGTGGTGACATGCAAGCAGGCGCTGGAGCAGTAGCTGAGAGCTACGTCATGATCCATCGGCCAAGAGACTTTGGGCATGGGATGGCTTTTGGAACCTCAAAGTGCACCCCCAGTGACACACTTCCTCCAACAAGGCCACACCTCCTGATCCTTTTTAAACAGTACCACTCCCTGGTGTCTAAGCATTCAAATATGACCTATGGGGGCCATTCTTATTTAAACTGCCACGCTGGCTGATAGTCTGGAAGAGCCAAAAGTTGTCATTGAAGGTGAGCTGGGAGTGAGGCACCTTTGGCCTGAGAAACTAGGATGTTGTGAATGACTATAATTGATGAGATGGTAAGAGCTGCTGCTGGGCCCCAAGGCTGGACTAGATGTGACCAGGACAGTAAGCTTCCTAAGAAGGGGGTGTGACCTTGCTCTAGAGAGAGTGCCCAGGAGGAGCCAGCGTGCACGGCTGCCTTGGCTCAGAGCTACTCTGGTGCTCTGCTGGCCAGTGGGGCTAAGTTGATGCATGAGTGACGGGTGGGGTGTATGGTGAGCTGGAACCTATGCCAGATGTTCGACGTTTGGGATAACTAACCCAAGAGAGGTGGACAGGTGAGGACTTCAGAAAGGACTTTTTCAAGGTGGAGGAATGACCAAGGGCAGGAGAGCCCTTCATAGGGGTTGAGCTCATGTGCCAGGTCTCTTGGTCCTTGGGGCTGATGTGCCTGTGGCAAGCACAACCCCACTGCAAGGACTTGTGTGCGGCAGAGTACTAGAGAGGAGCCTGGTCTCAATAGAGGAAGCGCTTGTTCCTGTGCTTTCCAGCAGAGGGCAACCTTGCTTGCCTTTCAGAATTGCCGTGATGGACTGTGTATCTTGGGAGACAGGCAGACACTTGCATGGGCCAGCGTCATTGGCAAAGGCAAAGGAACTTTTTGGCTGTCCAAGTACCAGCATGGGTGGGGTGGGTTTCAGGGCTGGTGTGGGTCGAGACCAGGGTGGCAGCAGTATTGGCCAGGCTGAGCCCCTGCTGATGCAGACCAACCTCACCGCTCTGACCCCTGCTTCCTATCTGCTGTCTTTCCTGATGCTCCCCATTAGTACTGAATAAAGACATCGCAGCCTGCCGCACAGCCACCATCACAGGCACCTTCAAGCGGCCATCACTGCCTGAAGAGGAGAAGCTCAAGCTGGCCAAGGGCCCACCCCCCACCTTCAACAGCCTGCCAGCTAATGTGTCCAAGCTGCACCTGCACGGTTCACCCCGCTACCCCGGTGGGCCACTGCCCGACTTCCCCAACCACTCCCTCACCCTCAAAAAGGACAAGGCCCCTAAGTCTTCCTTTATCGGAGATGGGGACATCTTCAAGAAACTGGACTCAGAGCTGAGCCGGGCTCAGGAGAAGGCTCTGGACACGAGCTACGTGATCCTGCCCACGGCCACGGCCACACTCCGGCCCAAACCCAAGGAGGAACCCAAGTACAGCATCAACATTGACCAGATGCCCCAAACTCGCCTCATCCACCTTAGCATGGCACCTGACGCCACTTTCCCTACCCGTAGCCCACCTGCCCGTGAGCCCCCAGGTGGTGCGCCCCC
>LOJH01016053.1:3972-23070 GCA_001685095.1 Ellobius talpinus | reverse complement strand
GGCAGCTGTCTCTTCCTGGGACTGGCTGCTCCCAGAGCCTGCTGCCTGCCGCCATATGGCCTGCTACCACCATTTGGGACCTACAGCATTTCTGTTGCCTACTGTCACCGGGGATCTTGCAACATTTTTAAAAAATCATAAAATTTACTGGCCTAGCCTATTTGGCAAATTCTTTGAAGGTGGGAGACCCTGTCTTGGAAGGAGGAAGAGGAGGAGGAGCCGAGGAGTGGGGGAAGAAGAGAGAAAGGGTTTTATCTTGCTGTTCTCGGTCCCAGCTGTGAGCAGGTGTTCATTAGTGGCTCAGGAGACCACAGTCATCATCACCACAGCCTCTGATGGGCTCCGGGGACACCTGCACTTGTGCATGTGCCTTTGGTACTGTTCTTTAGTGCACAGCCTCTCTGCCAGCAAGGAAAACTGGAGAAAGTGGCTTGGTCCAGTGAGCATAATGGGTCTCTTGTCCTTTCTTAACCAAGTGGGGAGGAGTTACTGCTCTTCCCTTCAGGTCTGGGATCATCATCAGGCACTGAGGGCTGCAGTCTTGGCTGGACCCACAAGAGGGTCACAGGTGATGCCTCTGTCTGAGGACAGGGCGAGGTGTGAGTACGTAGCTGTTCTCCTGGGAAATGTACTTATCAATGGGCCAGCCACAGCCCAGCTCCACCCCATCTGAAATTTTAACACTTGATTAATTTATCTCCTCTTCCATGCTGCAAGTAATACACACTACAAAATAAATTGGAACTTGCAAACAAGCAAGTAAGTACGCACCTGCCATGATCCATCCCTAAACAGCCGTGATGATTAACACTTTTGTGTTTCCTCTCAGACTGGTCACGTGTAAGACAGATATATAATATCTATATAAGTGTAGGATTTATAGTACTCAGATGAATGTTCATGATTATATACAAGAGTATATAAATGAAAGGGATGTCATGTACATATATTGGGAACACTGATGCCACAACTTTCTGTCATTTTAAATGAACTGCAGTGAGAGCCCTTGCACATAACTCCCTGTGAATATTCTTTCTAGTTCTCTTGAATTGTAATTCCCAGTGGGAATAGTCACCAGAGCCAGACCCAAAGGAGTGACTGGAAATGAAGGAAACAGGAATGTAGCTAACTCCAAGGGCACATTCTCAGGGCAGACCCGAACCACGTACACTAACTTGTCTAAGACAGTTGCTTGTTTTTCTTAAAGAAAAATTCCAAATGTGTCTTATAAACACAAAGGATTCTTAATGAAGGTCACCCTAGCCTTCAAAGTTTTCACTCAGATTTATGCTGTGTAAAGTAACTTTGCTCACCTGCAATCTGTAGGTGTCCGATGGGTGATGTCAGGAACTGGGCAATTCTATCTTTGGGTTGTGTATATTTAATTTTTCTGGAAATAATTCTGATATTTAAAGTTATTCTTTTTATTTCACTGAGCATGTTCCTTTTAGGGCTAAACTCCTGAACTAGACTCTTGAAGTATTATATTTTTTATTTAAAATAATTTCTTTCACACAATATATCTTGATCCCGATTTCCCTCCCTCATCTACTCCCCACTTCCCTACCCTTTGAACTCCACATCTTCTTTATCTCTCTTTAGAAAGCAAAGAGGCATTAGTCAGGGTTCTCTAGAGTAACAGAACTTACAGACTGAAGCCCTCTCTCTCTATAGAAAGGGGATCTATTAGACCATTTTACAGGTTGTTGTCCAGCTAATACAAGAGTGGTTGCCTGTGAATGGGAGGTCCCACAATCCAGTAGCTGTTCAGTCCATGAGGCTGGATAACTCAGCTGGTGTTCAGTGTATGCTGGGATCCTCAAGAAGTGGTCTCTAATGCTGATGAAGAAAAGGACTTGCGAGCCTGGTGAGAGCAAGCAGGCAAAGAAAAAAAGCTTCCTTCTTCCATGTCCTTATATAGGCTTCCAGCAGAAGGTGTGACCCAGATTAGAAGTGGGTTTTTCCAGCTCAAAAGATTCAGATTAAAGATATGTCTTCCTAACTCAAATTCTGTATTGGAAACATATCTTCCCACTTCAAATTAAGCAAAAATTCCTCAAAGGTGTGCATCCTCCATTTTGGGGTTTTAGTTCATTTTTGATGTAGTCAAGTTGGCAACCAAGAATAGCCATCACACAGAATAAAACAAAAGAAAACAAAGCATCACATACACACATACACACACCATAAAAATACAAAATCGGAAACCCTGCCATACAAACAATTTTTTTAAAGAGTTATTTATTTCTTACGTAGACAGCATTCCTTCCATATATACTCACATACCAGAAGAGGGCATCAGATCTCATTATAGATGGCTGTGAGCCACCATGTGGTTGCTGGGAATTGAACTCAGGAACTCTGGAAGAACAGTCAGTGTTCTTAACCACTGAGCCATTTCTCCAGCCCACAAACAATTATTTTTAATTCTTACAACAACTGCAAAGTAACGTTAACACTCTCATTTAGAGATGAGAAAGAGGAAGCCATGGTGTCACTAGAGGTGCATCCAGATCTCTCCCCCAAGTGGCTGTGATAGTTTTGTCAGCTTGGCAGTCTAGGACTACCTGGGAAGAGATTCTCAGTGAGGGATTCTCTGGATAAGACTGGCCTGTAGACAAGTCTGTGGCATGTGAGGGGAGAAGTGTGCCCACTGTGGGTGGCACCATTCCCGTGGAGGAGACCCCATCCTATATAGGCTCGAGAACAGAGGCTGAACATTGTTATTCATGTACTCCTTCGTTTCTCCTGCTTCTTGACTCGGGATGGACGAAGTCAATTGTCTCAAGTTCCTGCCACAGTGACTTCCACACAAAGATGGACTATAACCTGGAATAGCCTGGAATAGTGAGCTAAATCAAACCCTTTATCCCCTACATCACTTTTCTCCATATTTTAACACAGGGACAGAACTGAAACTGAGGTGCTTTGGTCAGAACGCCTTTTTCGGTAACTGAACCTGGATGTGTGGAACACCATTTTTTGGGGAGAACGTGTGACTCTCCCACAAACATGTTTGTGTCTAATTCAGAAACTGCAGCGGCTTGGGGACAGGACAGGATTAAGTGAACAAGATACCAAAAGCAAAGTCTGGAATTTCAGATACTGCACAGACAGGAACAAAGACTACTTGGGTCTTTTCAGGGGACGCCTCACCTTGGTTTTCTGAAAGAACTCCTTTTGGTGTAGCTGGCCTAGCGAGGGTGGGGGAGGGGGACTCTTGAAAGCATTCTGATACCATCTCCTGGTAAGACCAAAGACTGGACATTGACACGCACAACAAGCACAAGGAAGCCCCTGCAGCTGAGCCCTTGTGCACCTGCCATTGTTGTATGACTGCAAAGTCCCCTTGAATTCGTGCACACACCGTTGGCACTGCCGAGTTTCCAGGAGCTCGTGTCTGCGAAGCTGCCGGGGTGGAGTGACGGAGTTTGTCTTATCTGAAACCGCCTCCGCTCTTCCAGAAGCTGTCCTTCAGACAATTCACACCTCCCACAGTGAATCACCAACGCAATGTTTGTATCTTCAAACAGAGGTGTTTCCACTCTAAGCTGGTGAGACAACAAAGCTCTATTCGCAGACCGCTCAGGAGCAGAACAATCTGGGGTGTGTTTTCTGTTTGGCACAGGAAACGAGAGGTGCATGATTCCAGTTTCTGGAATTTGGCAGCCTTCCACCACTATCTCTGATTTTGTTGCACATATTTTAACAGAAGAGGTCTTTTGTGAACCCATTCTTTGAATGGAGAAAGGTGAGGTGGGTAGTGGGAGCCGTGCAGAGAGCACACATTCTGTTTGAGGCCTTTGGAAGCTAAGGACTCATGTCGGGTAGCAGGTGACTAGGGACCAGCTCCAAGCTTTGATCGCGCAGCACTCAAGCAGTGACCACGTGAATTGGAGCTGGGCTCTAGCAGTCCGTTTATTGGTGAGATGATTACAGGATCAGGGCAAACACCGAAGGCAAAGATGGCGTTCAGATTTTGGTGCTCCCTGAGAGGGTGGTAGTGTCGTGTCCGGACTAGGGACACTGTGGAAGAAGCACACGTTTGGAAGGGAAGACCACAACTTCCCCTTCTGGACACCCCAAGTTTGAAGTCTTCATGAGTCACCCAGGTGGAAATGGTCAGAAGGCAGCTGGAAACAGGAGACCAGGACTGGACCAGAGGAGGGGTATCCATGGAAACACAAAAGCAAAGAGGAACTGGGGAAGTCCTGGTTTGGGGAGCAGGGAGTTAGGGAACACATACAGAAATGGTAGAAAAGAGGGCAGTCCCAGCAAGGAGGGACTTTAGGAAGGGGGTGGCCACTGGTGAAGGTTTCCCTAAGGAGCTGTGAAGGTTGAGGAGGAACCAAGAGCTGTGCTCCTTGAGAAAATCCAGTGGGAAGTGAAGTGGTGAGCGTCAAAGCCGAGGTACAAAGGTTTTATTTTTGCAGATATTTTAGGATGGGATTTTGTGTATCCCGAGCTGTACTTGAACTTATTATATAGTCAAGAATGACCTAGAACCCCAAACTTCCTTTGTATAGCCAATAACTGGGATTATGGAATGCACTATGAGACCTGGTTGTTTACCACTAACTAATTAATTAATTTGACCCAGGCCTTGTACATGCCAGCTAAGTTCTGTCACTGAGCTACAGTCCTGTCTTCCTTTCATTTTCCTTTCAAGTCTAACTGAACTGTTGGCTAACAAAGTGTTTAAAAGTACATCCTGGCATGGTGGCACAGGCCTGTGTTTCCTTCAGTGCTTGGGAGACTGAGGCAGGAGGATCTTGAGTTCAAGGTCCACCTGGCTACATAGTGATATCCCATCTCAAAAAACCAACCAAAAAAACCAAAAACAAAACAAAAACAAACAAACAAACAAAAAACCAAAAATACCCAAACCCCAAACTGACTGAGTTGTACACCTCAGAACAGTCACAGTGGAAAAATTATGTCATTTTTGCTATTTAAAAGGCAAGCAGGAAATGTACAGACATCTTAAGGCTGCATCCTTGTCTGAACACTTTTCTGTGCTTGACACATTATCACACCAAATTGCTTTAAATTGTGAGTAGGGAAAAAAGGTGTGTGGTAAATCAGAAATGGATGTAGCCATCCAGACCTCTGAGAGGGCTACAGGCAGTTTCAGGAAAGGATGGAGAGTAACAAGAGAGTAACGCTTTCTTTTCCTGCCATGAGACAGCTCAGCCACAGCTCTCGGAGTGTGAGGACCCACAGGGAAGAAGAGAATTAGGATGGAGGGACAGGTAGTGGGTAGAGCAACGTCCCTAGGAAGCTATGTCTGCTTCTAGCCCCTGGGACTGAGTGTCACCTTATGAGGAAAGAGAGTATTTTCAGAAATAAGGATTTTGAACTCACTTGAATTTTCCAGGTGGGCCCCAAATCCAGTGATGGGAGCAGACAGGGCATAGAGGGAACTCTGGGAGCAATGCAGTCACAGCCAAGGAGGGCCTGCTGTCACCCGAGGCTGGAAGGACAAGAACTCTCTCCCAAGGTCATTGGGAGCTGGTATCACAGCATCATCTTGATTTCAGTCTCCTGTTCTCCTCAGCTGGGACAGAAAGGCCATGCTTGCTGTGCTGAGGTGGGGGATGCTCCACCCTGTGATGGGCCCTGAAGCACTGAGTGTCTCAGACCGCTCAACCCTCCATGCCCACCCAGCTCTAGCATGGCTGGGTGCTCAGTTCTTGGGAGGTGTGAACATTCCTGACAGCCCTGCAGCCCTTCAACAGAAGAATTAATTGTCTTCAAATTTTAGGTTCCACCCTAGGAAATCAAGAGATTTCAGCGCTGCCTTTCTCTCCTATGCTCTCATCATCCTCCAGTCTCGGAGAGTGGAGTCAGTGTGGTCCACAAGGGTTCCAAGGCCCAGGAGGAATGCTTTCCTGGAAACCTCACTTCCTGCTGTGGCCCACAGGCCAGTCTACGGGACCAATGGTAGCTAGGCCATGAGGTGTCATAGCCAGCAATCTAGGGACTCTCAGGGCAAGACCTGTTGGCCACTGGAAAATTTTACAATATATTTTTATTTTGGGCTCATTGCCTGCCTGTATATCTATCTATATGAGGGTGATAGAAGCCCTGGAACTGGAGATACAGACAGTTCTTAGCACCATGTTGGGTGCTGGGAATTGAACCCAGGTCCTCTGGAAGAACAGTCAATGCTCTTAACTACTGAGCCATCTCTCGAACTCCACTGGCCACTAGACGTTTTTATCTTTCATCCTGACTCTAGACTGCCTGTGTGGAGACGGGTTCTGACTGGAACCTCTTCGGTCCCTTTGAGGCCTGAGGAGGTTGGGGTATCAGTCTGGCTGCTCTCCCATCTCCCTCGGGGGCGGTTTTCACTATGGATTTCAGGGTTGGCTTGCTCCTCCTGAGGGGCTGCACTCTACTGGCAGATTGGTCCCTGGAGAGAACACAGACCACCTCAGGAGGCCTTGGTGTATGACTGCTGTAATTTTCCAGCTTTGAACTCAAGTCTCTGGCAAGCTCAGTGGCCTCATTTCTCTTTTGTCTTCCAGACCAGCTCTTGGTCCTTTCTCACTTCTAATGTGTCTGTCTTTCCTTCCTCACTCACTAGCCCATTTATCCTTGGCTGGGACCTCTGGGTTTGTCCTCCCCAGACTGTCCCTACTGTTCTTTAGACCAAGGACAAATGCCTGCCTGTTGCAGGAGAGCACTTCCCATACTGCATGGCTGACATTCATTGTCCTTTACAGCCAGGCCTGACATCTCATCTTTGCTGAAACTGCATGCCCTATGGTGGCACTCTGGATTGCCACTTCTTCATGAAGGGTTCACTCCTGCCTCCCACCCTTTCTCTTCTCTGCTGACCTGACTTTGCACCCCAAGAAGGCCCAGTTTTCTATTCCATCCACAGTACCCTTTCTGCTTACTCCAGAGCCCTTTCTCATCTGAGAATCTCCACATATTAGCAGCTTACTGGTGTTTACTCACCTTCCTACTGCTATGGGTGTATTTCCTCCTGTGTGCCAACAAGCTTGCTCATTCCACTTCCTTATGTATGTTCAGGGGACAATAGTATATATATATATATGTGTGTGTGTGTTTGGCACTTGACTAGCAGCTTTAGGCACTATACGCAGGCCGGCTTTTTCCTGCTGGTCCTGCCAGTTCATTCTCTGCACTGCTCATACCCCCAGGAGGATGACTTTTATGGTGCATCTGCAGGCTCCATCATCTCCTGTCTTCAACGTGGTCCCCAGCACAGGCTCCATCATCCCCTGGCTTCAATGTGGTCCTCAGCACAGGCTCCATCACTCCCTGGCTTCAGTGTGGTCCCCAGCACAGGCTCCATCACTTCCTGGCTTCAGTGTGGTCCCCAGCACAGGCTCCATCACTCCCTGGCTTCATTGTGGTCCCGGAGAGGACTGGGATAGGAGAGCAGAGGTCAGGGGCTGCAGGTAGGGGTTCCCGCACTCTCTGTTATTGTGTCCCCTGTTCTTTGCTATGGGTTTGCTGTAGTGGCTTTGTCATAGGTCTGGTTAGAAGGTCCTTTCCACAGGAGGAAAGAACTGTGTCTTCCTGTCACCATCAGGCTGAGGAAGTCACTGTGCCCTAGTGTCACTGATACCTTTCCACCTTGGGGCCCTGAGGCTTACCCTGTACCCTGCCACACTGTAGCAAATAGTCACTCTACTAAGATCTGACATGTTTACCTGTGCCAAACACCTTGAGTGACGTGGGTGGCCAAGCCTTCACCAGAAGAGAAGCCAGAGGACTGAGCACATATGTGCTTACACACAGGTGGGACTGCCACAGGCCATAGCATCTGCGCACAAAGAATCCTGTGAACATGGTGGCTACCCAAGACCCTTGATTTTCTGTCTGAGGAAGAAACCTCACTGGTTTTAAATGAATCTACAGCTGGCTGTGCAGAGCATTTTGCCGACGTAGGACCACCAAAGCCATCTTGAAAAACATGCAGAGCCGGCTCTGCTGAGAGTTTGCTGCAAAGAACTGAAGAATGAAGGCCCCAGGGCAGGGCTGCAGTTGGGTGGTGTGAAGCCTGTTGTTCTGATGTGGGTGGCAGATGCTCCAACAGGGACAACTTCATTTCTTCATGGTAAAGCAAGCAGCAATATCCCCAAGAAAAGATAAAACCGAGTCTGATCCTGATCAGTGATTCCAATCACCCCAAGTCCCTTAGGGAGTCCCCAGACAACGCAGTTAATCAGACAAAAGAACTCCATTGAAAAGAAATTTCGATAAAGTCAATCTAAAGCATTTCTGAGAATTGAATTGTTTAAAAGCCATCCCATAGCTACTCAGAGCAGAAATCAGTATCCAGAGGGCTTGTCTCCGGCTCCACCCAGGAGGCCAGTTTTCAGTTTCAAGGATTCCCATCCAGCATAGCTCGTGTGTGTGTGTGTGTGTGTGTGTGTGTGTGTCAGGATTATACTGCCCAGGGGTGCCTCAGGATCCTGCTTAGCTGGAGTTAACAGGAAAATAAAAATAAAATAGATGGCTCAGCTGGGAACAGGCAAGTCTAAGACACTCATCTTTCTTACAGTCCACTAACACACAACCTCAATTCACAACTGGATTCGGTTACTCCAGGAGAGAAAGGCGTTTTTCTCTTCCCACTGCTGCCTCCACTGCTGTCTGGCTGTGAGCAGGGTCGGCCGTGACAAAGGCGAGCCTGTGACTTGTTTGTCTTCTCAAGCCCTTCCACTGGTGCCGCCAGGCCCGGAGCTGTTTGGATCAGTTCCCCGGGGACCAGTACTTGTTTGGCTTTTGGCCTTTTTGTCCAGAGTTGATGATGGGAGAGGGAGCCGGGTGTCCTATGTGACTGGTGGTGCTCATGGGCCACACAGAAGGATTCTGTGCTGGGGTGTCCCTTAGGAGTGGTTGTGAGAGTTCAATGTCCTGCCAGGCAAGAGCATGGGAATGCCCATAGGTGACCCCAGGGGGTCTTGATATTATGTATTAACTTTTTCTCCTTGTTTTTTTCTTTTATTGAAAATAGATTTTTTTCTTACAATATATTCTAGTTACATTTCCCCTCCCCCAACTCTTCCCAGAGCCTCCCTACCTCCCCTCCCGTCTGGATCCACACCCATTCAGCCTTCCAAGGAATAATAATAAAATAAAATGGGGCACAACAGAAACAAGCAGATTGGAATAGGACAAAACAAGCAAACAGAAGGAAAGGAGTTAAAGGAGAAACACGCAGACAGAGACACACAAATACACACACACACGTTCACGTGCACAGGAACCCCCCCAAAGCCTGCAAAACCAGAAGCCATAATGTATATGCAAAGAACACAAAGGGTTAAAAGATAAAAAGCTGCAACACCGCTTTATGAGACGAAGACGCCACTGCGCCCCTTTTGTATTAGCCAACTGCTGGGTAGGCGCCTGCCCTCAAGAGTGGTTTGTTTCCCCAGTTAGACTCTCGGGAGAACACTAATCTTTCATTTGTGAGTGACTATCAATTGGAGCTAGCTTCTGGGTAAGGGACGGGCACAGTGTCCGCTTCTCCTCTCAGTTCTGGGACCCCATGAGGTGCAGACCCCTGCAGGCACTGAGCGCTGCAGCAGGCTCTGGGAGTTCCTGTGTATGTCGGTCTCCAGTCAGTCTCCGTCTGGCCTCTATCCCCTCCGGCTTTTACAATCTTTCTGCCTCCTCTTCCTTTTGGTTCCCTGAGCCGTGAGGGGAAGGATTTGATGGAGACATTCCATCAGGCTGAGTGTTCCAAAGTCTCTCTCTGCACATGGCCCCGCTGAGTATATATGTGTTTGCTCCCATCTGCTGCAGGAGGAAGCTTCTCTGATGATGGCTGAGCAAGACAGTGATCTAGAGTATAGCAGAAGAGCATTAGGACTCATTTTGTTGCAATACCCCTTTAGCACGGTGTTTCTCAACCTGTGGGTCTCGACCCCCTTGGAGAGGTTGTATATTAGATGTTTATATTACAATTCATAACAGTAGCAAAATTATACTTATGAAGTAGCAACAAAATTTTATGGTGGGGGGTCATCAAAACATGAGGAATTATATCAAAAGGTCACAGCATTAGGAAGAAAAGTAATATTTGATTTTCCCATAGGTCATTGGCTATCTTGTCTCAGATTCTGGACCACCCAAGCAGTGCTTCCATCTCATGTCATAGCTTCCATCTCATGGAGTGGGACTTAAAGCAGATCTCAGCTGCTTACTCCCACATGCCTTGTGCCATATTGCACCAGCATGCTTGTAGGCTGGTTACTGCTATAGATTGCAGGCTTTGCAGCTTGGTTGATGTTTGCTTTTCTGTATTGATTTTTTAGTGAGACAGGGTCTCCTATAGCTCACGTTGGACTTTAACTATGTAGCTGAGGCTGTCCTCAACCCCCTGGGCTTCCTACTCCAGCCCTCTAGTGCTGGAACTACATGTGTGCCTCGTTGCCCCCAGCAGTACCTGCGCTTTGTTTCAAATATTAGTAATATTTGAGATTCAGAGTGCTTTTGCTATGTACTAGGCTCTGTCTTAAAAAAACAAACTTCTATATTTTAACTCATTTAATTCTCTCAGTTTTGTGAAGTAAGTATTATTATCTCCCTCACTTTACAGACAGGAGAATGGAGGCCCGTAAAGGCAATTTATGTGTTCAAAGTTGTGCAGCTAGTAGGTAGTTCAGAGCCTGGGCTCGTGGTGCAGACTGTCAAAGAGTAGGTAACAGAAAGTCTAAAACCAGGACACAAGAGTTGTTTAGCTGCCGAACATCGCAGGACTCTTTTCTTTACCCTCTTTCTATTGTTCCTCCTCCCTCCCTCCTTCCTCCTTCCCCATTCCCTTCCTTCCTCCCTCTCTTTCTTCCTTCTTTCCTTTCCTCTCTTTTTGCTGGCCACTAAATCCAGGACCTCATACAGCTAATCTTGTACTCTGTTTCTCTATCACTTAGCTACATGCCCAGCCCTGATTCTTACTTCTTTGTCCTTAGCCTAAAGATACAATTTCTCAGAAAGGGCTGGGGGTGTTTGTAGATGGCAGGGCACTGGCTCAGCATATGCAAAGCCCTGAACGGGAGCTTCAGCTCCATGAAAAAAAAACAAGCACCAATCTCAAGAGAAGACTTTCAGCCTCGTGTCCACCCTCTGGCCAAAGCATTGATCATATACCCCATTTGGTATGTTGCTACGGCAACAGAGTAGGCATGGCTCTGCAAATGGGACTTGAAGTCCTGGGAAAGAAGAGGGTGGGCTAGGGGCAGCAGAGGCGCACGGCTGGCAGTTGGCATTTGATATCTGTCTTGGTTGCTTTAAAGCCTCAGATGCACGTAGTTGGTGGGTGTTCAGGAAAAGCTGATGGTGCTCAACTTCCTTCCACCACAGCCTGCCAAAGTCAGAGCAGGATTGCTTCCTGTCCCTCCTCCACCCTCTGAACACTATTATTATTACTTCTGTCAAGCCAAATAGGGTTTTAGAGGTTATAAATTATGCCTCTCTTGAGTGTCTGCTTTTTTTTACTTTTCATCCGACTTTCTTGTTACCCATATAGACATTACCTCATCTAGAGTTCTCCCTGAGCAACCGTTAGGTCAGGGTAGGACCTCTGCTAGGGGCTGTAGTGACTCTAACGTCCTCTCACCTTGCAGTTTCTTCTGATAACTAAATACGTCCCAATGCCCTAAGCTACCCATTGGAGCAGTCATAAGTCTGTTATCTCTGTTCCAGATCCAGCCTTCAGTATCTGCTCTGTGACAAGGTCAGGGCCCTTTGCTAACCAGTATGGGTCAAGAGTGGTCCTGGACAGACATGGGGGGAGGAGAGCTTCCCTCTCTGGTCTAGGGGCTACCTTGTAAATTTTCACAGTGCCAGCAGCCAGAATGTTTTCCTGTGGGCAGCCTCCCTGGCACCTACCAGCGAATGAACTACGCTGGAACCCTGCAGGCTTTGCAAAAGCTTGCCAAGGAGGGTGCCACCCCTTGGCCAGCTTCCCTGGCAACCCCTTGCACAGTGTTTCAGCAGATAGCGCCTTTGGTACTCCAGAGAGTGGGTTTATGGAAAGGTCAATCCTCATGACTTTCTCTACCCATGAGGCCTGGGACAAGATGGGCTCCATCTTGAAGGCTCCATTTGGGCTCTGGATGCAAACTGCCCTTCTGATATTTCTAGTGCTCCCTGATGTCTCACTGACCTATTCCTGCTATTGTCAGTCCCTTGGTAATCACTCTTCAGAGTTCAATTGTGGAAGTTACTGTGAGGTTTCTGCCTCCTCTTTGGACTCATATATAATATATATTACATATAAAATATGTATTTAATAATTACCTATTTCCACAGATAGATATTTAATAATATATATAATTATATATATTTTCCATATCTTTGTCTATTGCTTTAAAGCAGAATACCTAATATAGAACATGATTGCAAAAAGTTAAATATTTCAAAAATATTTAAATATGAGCTGGCAACTATGATGCATGCTGTTGTCTGAACTACTTGGGAGGCTGACACAAGCCCAGACATTTGAGCTTCCACAACATAGTAAGAACCTGACTCAAGACAAAATAAAACAAATAAGCCAGGTGTGATGGTGCACACCTTTAAGCCCAGCACTTAGGAGGCAGAGACAGATATTTGGGAGTTCAAGGCCAGGTTGGTCTACACAGTGAGCTTCAGGTCATCCAGGGATACACAGTAAAACTCTGTCTCTGATAAATAGGTAGGTGGTTAAATAGATGGATGGATGGATGGATAGATGGATGGATGGATAGATAGATAGATAGATACATAGATAGATGTTGTAGGGAAAGCGGGTCCTTTTGTTCTGTCCAGCCCGGCTAGCTTCCGAAATAATCTCACAGAAATTGTATTAATTAAATTACTGCCTGGCCCATTATCTCTAGCGTCTTATTAGCTAACTCTCACATCTTGATTTAACCCATTTCTATTAATGTGTATCACCACTTGACTGTGGCTTACCGGCATGAGTCTAACCAGCGTCCGTCTCGGGCAGGAGAACCATGGTGTCTGCCAGACTGCCCTTCTTCCCAGAATTCTGTTCTGTCTTCCCCGCCTACCTGAGTTCCGCCCTATCAACTAGGCCAAGGCAGTTTCTTTAATAACCAATGAAAGCAATACAAATACAGAAGGACCTCCCACACCAGGTAGGTAGATAGACGATAGATGATGGATGGATGGATGGATGGATAGATCAAGAGCCTCCCCCATATCAAACAACACAACCAGGGTCCTCAAAACCACAGGACTCAGGGACCCTGTAGCACAGCCTGTTACTGCCATGTTACTATCCTGGACCTCACTAAACAGAATTGTGATGCCAATGGCCGAGCCTGATCGCCACAAACTTCCAGACCTTTCCCAGTCCTCTACATACATAAATTAGCAGGAATCAAAAAGGAAGTATTTCAAAGCTCAGTGCTCTGTAACAGTTAAGTATGGTGCACAGTTCTCCTGAGTCCCATCATCGTGTTCTCAGCCCACCAATTAAAATAAATACAGTTCCCTTTGACAGATAAACACACAGAATCGCAGAAGCAGCACCAAGTACAGAGAATTAGATCAGCCCTTGGTTCTCTCGTTGGCATGGCGATTGCGGATTGGGGTCCTGAGCGGTCGAGACCCTGTGCTCTGTGCAGTGTGTCCTTTACGTTAATCACTTGCTGGGGCCACACAGAGCTGCGACCTCCCAGCCATTGTGTTTATCATCAGTCATAGCCTTGTCGTGCTCCATTGTATCCTCAAGCCAACTTGGGTTGACCCACGTTTTCCTACCTTATGAAAAGCATAGCTTAAAATACCCTTGCTCACGTTGCTTCAGCGCCACTTTATTCTGCTTCCTGGGTCTCCTATTTCCGGCTCTCTTGGCCGCTGGGCTCACACGTTATCTGACTGGCTGACGAGAGAGTCTAGGAAAAGGATGAGAGATCTCTGGTGAATGTGGAGATTAAAAAAAAATCAGACAGAAGATTTCCAGGGGAGGATAAGTCTGGGAGACAGAGGCTGCGGCAAATTGGAGCGGAGGATGTGGCTTAGGGAAACACGGCTGTTAAGGACGGAGACTGCTTTCTCGAGCCTCGCATGTTGTAACCTGTGGTTAGTGCATTAGTCAGGCTGAGCACGTGGAATAGTACGGCTTAGAAAAACATTTCAGCTCTCAAGAAGAGTCCCAAAGTCAGACATCGCTGGAAGTAATTGAGAGCGGGGTGCTCCTGGTGATTGCTGCTCTCCGACGTTCTAAACCACCCATCACTCAGCTGCTTCCTGAACTCCCAGAGTCAGGGAACATGGAAGCCTGTCTTTGTCACTCAATTCTGTAAATGTTAACCTCCTATTAAATTTGTTTTCGTATAAAAAGACTCCTGGAATGTGTTCAGGAGAAGCTTAAGCCATGCACTCACTACCTTAGATTGCTCATTTTCTTGTCTGTACATAATGCTTATTTCAAAATTTTGTCTCCCACTCATTCTTAAAAGGAGGTGTGCATTGTGTTTAGCGCTGAGTGTTTGCTCTTTTGCTTTGAAGATATTGCACGGTATTCTGGGTTCTGTAACAGCACCCACTGACAGTCCAGTTGTCTTTCTTTGTAGGATATATACTTTTTTTTTCTTATTTTCCTTAAAATCTCCCTTTTGAGTTTGGCCATTTTGCAGCTTTACTTCGATGAGTCTGGGCAACGACTTATGGAGGTTCATGGTTCAGTGTGGGCCCATGGAGTTTCCAGCACGTTTGTACTCACAGGCCTGGTCAGTTCCGGACACTTGTTTATTGCCTCATTCGTTTGAATCTCGCCTTTCCTCTGTTCTCCTTGTCTCCTGGAGACCAGGTTGTGAGTGTATTACATAAGTGTGTCCTATCAGCCTCCAGGTCGTAAGCCCTCTTTCGCGTTTTCTAGCTTCTCATCTCTCCATGTCTGATTATGGGTCATTTTCAGATACATCTAATGATTTTCTTTTCAACTCTTTTTTTTCCCTCTCTCCCTTGCTATTCAGTGTTCTTTGACTCTGAAATGAAGTTGCATGGTCCGTAGGAGACATGAGGTTGTGAGTGAAGGCATTTACTCCAGAAGGTTCCACAAGCGTGTCTTCAGAATGCGGAAGGTTGCTTTGGCCGTCCTCAAAGGTTGGGGTTTAAGAAGGGAAACTCTGGCTCTTGTACCTTGTGGGAGGCCCAGGGCTCGCTACAGGGGGCCTTCTATCTCCCCTCCCCTCCCCTCCCAAATCTCTTCTGACTGCATGCTTCTTGGATTTTGGACAGCTTCTCTGCTCTTTGGGAGCCCAGCTGTGCACTAAAACCATACTGTGTGTCAGAGTGTTTTGTATCATGGCAGGACAGCCCTCAGGGACCACCACAATTGTGGGAGTAGATGCTATGTGTGCATAATGCCGGACACATATAGACACAGGGCAAGGTACATACCAGCCAGCGTCACGGTCCTCAGGTCAAATATTTGAAAAGAAAACAATGATATAGGAAATAGAGAACTGTTCAAATTTCCTTATCTCCCTGTAAGGACATCTGCATATGTCAAAAGAGGCAGGAAGAGAGAGATAACTTACAGTGTAAGACTTCTATGAAGGACAGTCTGGTATTTGGGGGATAAAGAGCATTAACAGACCTAGCAAAGCAGAAGAGGTGTGGCTCACCCCAACTCTGTTTATAGGAAGGACCTCGTCGTAGCATTAGTCTACCCTCTGACTTCGCAGTTATAGGACTTAGCTGGCAAATTTTCATATGAGCATTCCCTATGGAAACCTCTACCCTGTTCTTGTTTGCTGGAGGGGCATTCGTTAGAGCCGAGGTCCTGCAGGACTCAGACCTGATCTTGAAGAGCCCGTTTCTTTCCACTTCTGTGGCCGAGTGTTCTGGCTTCCTGACGCTCTCTGAGAAGTGGGAGCCCCACTTTCTGTCCTTCAAACACAAGCTTGCCGCAGATGCATGCCCCCCACTTGGTGCAGAGGAGTTGGCAGCCGCTGTCTCTGTCTGGACCTCTCTGGTTGACTGAAGTCTGTTGCCTATAATCTTCAAAATAAAACTTTGAACCGGGCCCTAGTTCTGGGTTGGAAATTAGTTGTAGAAAATCTGGGCTCTGAACAAAAACCACATTTGAAAGAGCGAGTCCCCACCCCCTCCTGTGCTCTAAAAGCGAAGGCTGAAACAGCTGTTGACTGTTTATATGGAATCTTTTTTTTTTAAACCTAACTGTTAGACAATAGCTGTTTTCTTCTCCACTTAGAATAGCATTTTCTATTTCTTGGGCCATTTGAGTCCTCAGTCCATGTGGCTGTGAGGGTTGGCTTGTGACTCCTTTCTTTGCCTATGAGGAAACAAAGACCCTACCTTCTTTTTTCTTTCCTTTTTTGGCAGGTTCTCACTCTGCAGCTGATTTACAAATGTGTGACGATCCTCCTGCCTCAGTCTCCCCAGTGCTTGGCCACAGGCATGAGCCACCATGTTCACTCAGATTTTGGGTCTTCAGGTCCAACTTTGATTGCTCAGAATGCTTAGCTGGGCTTGGTTAAGAACCCCGCTGATCACCTTTTGGGCCAGCTCAGCACCAGCTGTTCACGGGAGACACTTTACTGGAAGTTTTTGTAGGCCCCGAGCCTCAGATCACATAAGTAAATACAGCACAAGCCTGAGAACACTGGGCCTCTTGGCTTTGGTCATCCTCCACTACCCTCTCTCTCCGCTAGAACCGTTCACGTTCACCTTATTTTCTGAGACAGAATCTCTCCCTCTCACCGGCTTAGAACTTTGGGAGTCGGCTAGGCTGGCCAGCCAGTGAGCCCCAGGAATCTGCCTTTCAGCCTCCACAGTGCCCAGATAACAGCTCCATAGCACCATATCTATCTTCATGTGCATCCTGGGCCGTGGCTCAGGTCTCCATACTCGTGTGGCAAGTACTTTACCAACAGAGCCATTTCCCCAGTACCCCAAATATATGAGTTTTGAGAGACACAGACACTCAGAGCACAGTGCCGGATAATCACCATTTTTCACTGAAGTTAGTCTGCGCATACTGCTCTTGCCTTAGGCTACGGGAGGTGTTTGAGCAACGGGTTCTTTTGGACACACACATTCCAGCTTCCAGTCTCCTGCAAACTCCTCCTGAGGAGAGGAGCAGAAGTGAGAAGCTGGTTTCGTAAGGGCCGTCAGTTTTACAGCTGAGTGAGCTATGAATAATAGTGCCTGTGGCTTCCAATCTGCCCCCAGGACTATGATGAAACCAAGAAAATGTTTATGGGCTAGTAAATTTTTTCTACTAATTTGCAAGGCTATAATAAAGCCCATGAACTCAATGGCCTGCAGGAAGCATAACAAGAATTAGGAATGCAGAGCAATTTAGAGCCATAAGCCCTCTTTAAGATCTACAGGAAATGACTCCCAGAAAACAGATGAATCATAGAGTTTTAAGCAGAGAATGAAGCTGCTAATTTGGCCAGCTATAGGCTAAGAACAAAATTTCCCCAAAAGAACTTGCAATTTCCTTTTCCCTTGCCTTAAAGGTTACAATTAATTCAAGTATGTAGAAAATAAAAGTCAAATTAAAACTATGGCTGGAACACAGTGTATCTTACAATGTAATAATACTTCTTCCCTTTTTAAAAGAACAGCATACACAGCCACATTCTGCCTCCTTGTGGCTGAAGTGGTTACTACATGCAGATGACACCAGTGCAGTTTATTTAATAATACTCATACTAGAAATCATATTCAAGTGAGGGACGGCCTGAAGAAGGTGGTTGGTAAAGAGGCCACTGTCGGAGCATGCAGATTTGGCTGTGTTCATAAATAACTGTCACAGAAAACATCTTCATTTCTGTTTCCTGTTGAATGTATCCACTTACAGCACAGTACTGATGGTTATTAGCACCTATAACTTAGAGTAATTCCTACTATTGCATGAAGCTGGCAGTTTCCTCATATTGCCTCATTTAATATCTAGTCCACAAGGTAGATAAGAACTAGTAGATAAGAGCTGGGATTCAAACGAAAACTCCAGCTCCATTAAGCTGTGCACTTTTTTTTAAGCTGTGCACTTTCTATTGCACAGCCTGGCTGCACCCAGATTTTGAGGACTGTGTGTGTGATGATGCCAACACTGTGTGCCTGTCCCCTCCTGTCAGGAGCCAGGGCAAGAGCGGGGGAATAAAGCCACACGCCGGAGAGCAACTAGCAGACAGCGCACACAGCGGCCCTCTGCAGAGAAATGTCTTCGTCCAGATGATCTGCATGGGCCTGTACTCCTCTTCACACAGAAAAGCAGCTTCCTAACTGTCTTCTCCTGGGAGAGCCCTGGGAATTTGGTTTCCAGGACCTTCAGGGAGACTCAGGTCCGTCACAATCTCCTGTGCACTCTGGCTCATCTCTGGGATGTTTACAATATAGGATACAGTGTAAATGGCATTCAAGTGGGTTCCAAGCAGCATCACCCCGGGAAAGGCAACGAGAAAGCAAATTTACGCATGTCGGGCCAGATGAAGTGTTTTTTCCTCTGCCTATTTTCATTCGAATTATGTTAGTCGAATCTACAGACACAGGGCAGGGTAACTGTTTTCCCCCATTATTATGCTGTTGCTTTTTGACTTTGAGTGTGGGTGGGGCCTGTGGTTGCTTCTAGGCAGCAGTATACTGCAAAACCAACGTGCACATGATCGGATGGTGGGTGATCACATGGGGTGATGGAAGTTAGATCCTCCATCCTGGTGGAGGCCGTGGATGATCACATGACAAGGATCTGGGGTGACATCTAGGAGCTGAGGGTCACACTGTTAAGTCCTGTTCAGTCACTGCAAAAGCTGACTTTTACAATAGTGGTAGCCACTTGAGCCTTGAGCAGAGACGCTAGACTCCTGGCCCATGGGATTAGCGGATAATAAATGTGAGTTCGTTCAAGCCATGGTGCTAATTATAACATTGTTCTTAGAGGTAGACAAGTAGAACAATTATCTTTAAACTTTTTAAACTTTGGGCCTGGTGGGATGTCTCAGTGGGTAAAGGCACTAGCCACATAAACCTGGTGACTTGAGTTCCATCCCAGGGACCTACAAAGAGGTGGAAGTTTCTCTCTCTCTCTCTCTCTCTCTCTCTCTCTCTCTCACACACACACAC
>LOJH01016051.1:0-10616 GCA_001685095.1 Ellobius talpinus | reverse complement strand
CAGTCAGTCAGTCAGTCAGTCAGTCAGTCAGTCAGTCAGTCAGTCAGTCAGTCAATCTCTCTCTCTCTCTGTGTCTGTGCTCTCAAGGGCAGGAACCTGAGGAGGTGTCAGATGCCCCGGACCTGCAGACGCAGGTGGTTGTGAGCCAGCCCTCGTGGGTGCTAGGAATGAACACTGGACATTCAAGGACAACCAGGGCTCTTAACTGCTGAACCACCCTTCCAGCCCTGCCCTTGATGCTTTTGACGTCTAGCAAAGTGACATTATTTCAGAGAAAAGACTGGGTTATTTTGTTTAGTCTGGAGTTTATGAAGCATGCCTGCCCACAAAACTCTCTTCTCACAGAGGCCCCTGGAGTAATATGCAATCTACTCTGTGAAATCCTGTCTAACACAGTTCCAAAAAGTGAAAAGAGGCAGATCCCCATTAAAAACCCACTACTTATCTTTTTCCTATAAAATTTAGTGAGTAATCATAAATAAGAAATATAAAATTTAGAGTAAAAGATGTAACCCCTATTGTGACAAATTTCTCCTTTCAAGGAAACTATTTTATCTTCACTACTATGCATTTTATGGATGTATTTAGCATTAAAGAAGCATTCACATATTACTCATTTATTTAAGATACAAAAAGGCCTTGAGTCCTACTCGCAGCTTATAGTCTATTCTCACAGCTTACTTGCGCCTCTGTGGCTGGAGTTAAATGCTTTTGCTGGAAATTCTAACCGAATGGGTGCTGTGTTCTGATAATCCTGTCTGCCGAAGTCTCTACTCATCAGATGGAGGAGCGCCAATTTTCTACCCAAACATCTGCTGCCCACCTCCTCTAGCTGCTGTTTATCTGGAAGACAGAGACCATGTCTGTCATGGTAACAAAATGTCTGAGGCAACCAGTTTAAAAAGAGGAAAGGGTTATTTCGGTTTATGGCTTTGGAGGCTTCGGTCCATGGCTGTTAACTCAGTTGCTTTTAGTCTTATGAAGAGGAAGTGTGTCATCTTAGGAAAGTGTTTAGCAAAGGGGACCTGTTTATCTCAGGCAGCTCGGGAGCAGGGAGAGAGAGAGAGACAGGGGGCAGGATCTCATTGCTCTCTTCAAATATACATGCTTCATGACCTAAGGACCTTTTTTACCAGGCTCCTTTTCTTGGTGGTCTCAACACCCGTCAATAGCTCAACACTTGGACCTAAGCCTTTAACACCTGGGACTTACGGGACTCTGAGACTCCCTAGATAATCCAGGCTGGTCTCAGCTTTACTGTAATCTTCCCATCTCCGTCTTCCATGGGCTGGAATTACAAGTGTGAGCTGCCAGCCCAGCTAAGACCCTAACTGCTGCAGAGAGGCTTAACAATATTGGACTGTGAGTGGGGTGGACCCCTCCTCCCTCCTTCAGATTAGGACTTCGTGGCATTCTTTGTCACGTCTTTGGGCCATTGTTATTTAGTGCTTTTGTCAGGTGAATGGAATTTTTTTTTCTGGACGCTTTGGTTTTCATCCTGCACAGAGCTTTGTAAGCAGGTATTTTCCTTTTCTGTCAGTCTTAAAAGGACTGTAGGTGAATGAAGAAGAAGGAGGAGGAAGAGGAGAAGAAAGAGGAGGAAGAGAAACTACTATAGTGTTTTCATTTCCTTGATTAGTGAGTCCTTAGGAATACGGTGAGATACTATAGACAATCAGCTGTGTAAGGCACTTGACCTGTTTCCTGTAGACGCTAACACCTTTGGCATCCCATCGTACAGGCCTGTTAGTGCAGCAACGTGGGTGCCATGGAAACCCACTGGGGCTCAACATGCACAAGCTGGGGACACTAACCCTGGGGCTATGAACTTTGCTCAGTGGGCATTGGGAGCTGGCAAATAGATTATTTCTCCTGCACAGTGTTTGAAGGCATTCTTCCATTCATCCAGGACTCTGTACCATGGATAGTGCCACCCACAATTAAGGTCACTCACACTCAAGGTGACTCTTCTTTCTTCTGTTGAACCTTCCTGGAAATGGCCCCATAGATACACCCAGAGGTCTGTTGCTATAGTAATTCTAAATTCCCTCACATTGGCAACCAAGGTTAGCTATCACACAATGCATTGTTCACACCATGGCTGTAGTGTCATACAACAAAGCCCTTGAACATTCCTTCCGGCCAGCTGACATGCTCTTTGACCAACAGCTCTCCGTTTTTCTTCCACTCTGGCCTCCAGGAACCATTGCTCAACTCTTGAGTCTCTGAACCCAACTTCCTGAAACTCCACATGTACTCAAGGTCCTACAGTGTCAATGTCCTTAGCCTGACTCATCCCATCTTCCCCAGAGCCCGCCCTCCGGGCGCATCTGTGATGTCACCAAGGACAGGGTTTCCTTCGTGTCTAAAGCTGAATCATACCCCACACTGCATTCTTTTCCATGTTTATCCATCTGTTGACAGGAGGTTGATTCTGAATTGACTTGTCAGGCAGCTGTTCAGGACTGAGAAGCCACTGGTATGTGGCTGAGGCATTTGTTAACGTATGTCTGTGGTATCCCTTCCTTCTTGTTGGCTTTGACAGTCACTAATAACCTTTTCTTGGAACTATTGTCTCAGGGGAGGACTCACATGGGTCTTGGTCTTTGTAAGATATACAGAGAGGAGTTCTGGCTGTGGAATATTTCCTGGTCGTTCCAAGGGTCTCTTACTGTTCAGTTGGTGGGTCCTTCCTGATGACTGGTGGGGTAGCATCATTGTAGGAATGCGGCTGGTTGTCTTGTAGACAGTGTACTCTCTGACTTTGCTGTGGCTGCTGTCCCTGGGAGTGGGCGCATCTCAGGAGCACACAGCATCTGCCCCTCTGTCTGATTAGGAGTTTCTATTCCATCAACAGTGTCACAGTCATTTCTCAGTCTGAGTGTTCAGGAGGCAATGTCGTCAGCTCTGATCTGTAGGCTAGCAAGCCAACAGAAACTCATGTCAAAGAGGACATCTGAAATCAAACTTCTTATTGGGGAATTAATTGTTTTTCCTCAAGATGGTCATTTTTTTTTATCTTCAATCTGTTTTAAAACTTTCAAAATAAACTCGATTTTTTTTAAGTTTCAATTCAGCTTTTCCTGATTTCTTCTGATGGAGCAAAATATTTTCTTCTTTCCATAGAACTTTAGGGAAACCTTTATTTTAAAATTTATTACAGTTATTTTCTATCACAATACCCTCAAGGTCACCTTTTCCTACAAGCCTGAGGCCTTGCACAGTATTTGAACATATAGTAAACAGAACTGTGACTTTCTCCTAGTGATCAGCTTACTCTGGAACTTTCTTTTTGTAATAGATTAACATATATATGAGATCCCATTATAGAAACCAAAAGTTATCTTTTGATAGACAATGACAATCAGATCTGACCTCCCTTAATCTTCCTGGAAGCTAAGAAAATTTATTGCTTACAAGAAGAATTTACATTAATATTAATGAAGCCATGTGTGATGGAACAGATAATTCCATATTGCCCTTTTCTCTCTTGATTGATACCTCAGGAGCAGATATTAATAAATATCAGCATCATGTTTCTAACTAGCATCACACTATTGTGTGGGATCATCACATATGCATTTGTGCAGGGGCCCACAGATGTGACTCCTGTTCCACCTTGACGACAGGTCAGGGAATTTGAGCTTAATTGTACTCTTTCAAAGTTGTTGACAACAGTTGTGGTTACAAACAAGATATCCTGACCTAGGGTATGGTTACTGGGTGTTTTGGACATTAAAATGCCCCATAGAGGTGGATCTGCTCCACCCTGATCAAAGGTCAGAGAATTCAAGCCTATTCCTGCTCCTTCATTTTAAAGCAGGAGGTTTGACCCAGGGAGTGGCTGCCTATAGGATACTTGGTCTAGGGTGTATTTGCTGCATATCCTGCCCAAAACATCAGAATGCTTAATTCAGGATGTAGTAGCTTGATGTCTCATATTTTAAAGCAAGTAACTGCTCTGGTTGTCCTTTGTATCATGGTAAAACAGTCTTTTGCTTTCTTCCCCCCTTTTTGTATTGGGGTATATAAACATATGGAAAATAAATGCAGTCAGATTCAGTATTCAGTATTCAGTATTTACTGAGATGCCTTCCTGGTACTATCATATGTTCCTGTATTTCTTTTGTGTCTCTATCTATTCTGCCTAACATTTTTTAATTTTTCATGCCCCTACCCTGGAATGTACAAACTTGTCAAGGCTGGACCCCAATAGATATCATGTCAATGTGTGGCTAATACACATTTGCAGAGCTACAGTGACTGCTTGGTACCTTCTTAGCTGTGCAGACTCTAAATAGATCTCACCACAGGAAGATTTTCAGCCATCAGTGTGCCTGTGCCACACAGTAAAGATGCTGTATATTATACAAGGCATTATGGCTGGTAATGTGTGTCAATGGAATAGGGTTTGCTCAGCATGCTCAAGCCTTTGGGTTCAGTTTCCAGTACTGGGAAGGGATGTGCAAAAATGAAAGCCATATGATAGATAGGCTTGAGACTTAAGGCTTGAGGTAGGTTTAGTAAGAAATAATGATTATTATCTTTCCGATTAGGAAATCTGGGTGGACCAAAAGGCTAGTCATTGTTAGAAGACAAATAAACAAACAAAGCAAAAAAAACCAACCAAACAACAACAACAACAACAACAAAACAACCCAGGTGAGATGAATAACTTTGATAAAAAAGGAAAAGGTTTTGTGCTCCAACTGGATGGACCTCGAAGGCTGAGTCGCCGGAAGCAATCTAAGAGATTCTCAAGATTTTTGTGTTTTGCTCACCTTTGTGTCACTGAGACTAACAGGTTAAGAAGCAGATGGTAGACAATGTGACAGGTGTCCAGGATGCTATGGAGTCACGGTCTTTGGCGCAAATAGAACTGAGCTCCTATCTTGGATCTCTCCTTCATCACCTGTTTGTCCTTGGGAGCATTGCTAACCAATCTCATCTTCAGTAACCTTGTCTCCAGGAAGGGGGATGATGCATAACACCAGTTTTCATGAAGACTGAATTAGATTGAGCTGAGAGATGGAAGAGACTCAGTCAATGGTATTTTATTTGCTGAATAAATGTTTGATGACTGATTGGAGATCAATGACTCTTTTTCCTTCTGTTCCATATATTATTGTACAATTTTTGCAGGACAAAATAGGGATGCAGGATAGCTAGAACAGTTTTGAAAAAGATAACATGGTGGGGGAGAAATCACCATGTGGACTCTACATAGACCAAGGCTATGTGATGCTACAGGAATGGCTATGCAGATCCATGGAGCAGAACAGAGAACCAAAATAGTTCATATTAAGCTTTTAAATAGGAATTGAAAAAAATTGTGGAGTGCTCATTATTGAATACAGGATCTTGTAGAAGTGAACAAGCACTGAACCACTGAACTAGAGCCTTGAACTCTTTTCAGTTTGAAACAAAGCCTCATTAAAATTTCTAAACCAGCCTTGAGCCCTCTCTGTATCTCAAGCAGATCTTATATTTGTAACCTTCTGGCCTTAGTCTCCCAAGTAACTGAGATTATAGTTACTATATCTGGCTAAAATCGGTTATCTTCATTGTTTTACGGAGATAGTGTTAATGTCAAAGTACCTCCATATTACTGTGACACAGATCTCTAGGACATTTCTGCCTAATTTTGCTGAAGATGCGAAAGCAGTCCAATGGAAGAATAGTTAGTCTTTCTGACAAATGGAATAGGGACAATTGGGCATCGACAGGGAAAAGAATGAACTTGATCCCAACCTCCCTTTTAAACATTAACTCAAGATATGAGTATGTATGCTGTGAATACCACTGGTTAATAAAGAAACTGGCTTAGCCTGATAGGGTCAAACAGAGCTAGGCAGGGAAAACTAAACTGAATGCTGGGAGAAAGGAGGCAGAGTCAGGGAGAAGCCATGGAGCCACCACTGGAGACAGACATGTTGGAACCTTGCCTGTAGGCCACACCCTTGTGGTAAAATATAAAATAATGGAAAAGGGTTAAATTAAGATGTAAAAGCTGGCCAATAAGAAGTTAGAGCTAATAGGCCAAGCAGTGATTTAACTGATACAGTTTCTGTGTGGTTATTTCGGGGCTGAGCAGCCGGGAACAATGGCCTCATTACTACAAAGATGAATCATGGACTTAAATGTAAAATGAAAAACTATGGAACTCAGGAAACCAGTGGAAATTCTTCAAGACCTGTGGAGGTGACAGACTTGTAGGTTTGACACCAAGTGCACGAAAAGAAACTTTGACAAATGAGACCCCATGAGAATTGAACTTTGCTCTGTGAGAGGCCCTGAGACTAGGATAGAACACAAGCTCTCATGCTTACAGAAGGTGGATCTCAGAGTAGAGTTTGTAGAATGTAGGAAAGGCTTCAAAAGTCGAGAGTGCAGAGAAATGGCTGTAGAGATGGCAAACAGGGACCCACAGAGGTGATCAGCACTAAGGTCCCTGGGAAATGCAAATGACAGCTCAAAAGATCTTGCAACATTCCTCCTAGGATGGCTAAATAAGAGGACCACCACCACCAGATACCCAGAAGTCAGTTTCTTCAAACACTAACCATGCATTTACTGAGGACCCAGCAATTGCACTTTCAGGCGTGCATCTCAGAGAAGCTAAAACTATGTTGAGTCAAAAGATGTACACAAATTCCCATGGCCACTGCATTCATAATAGCGGAAAACAGAAAAAATCCACATATCCTCAGCTGTGTGAATGGTTAAATTGTGCACATCTGTATAACAGAATACTATGCAGCAATAACAGGAAATAACTGTTGACGATAACTCAACGAGATGGAAACCCCTCAGGTGGTTACACTGACAGGAAAGGCCAATCTCAAAATGTTACAAATTGCATAATCTAATTTAGAAAACATTCTTGAGATGATAAAGTTATAAAGATGGACAAATAGCTTAGAGGTTAGAGAGGGAAGAAGGGGATTATGTATATAAAATGGTTACAGGTCAGATTCTCTTGAGAATTATTAGTGTATGTATGTGCATGTGTGTCTGTGTGCATGAGTGTACTTGCACATTCCATGACCTCATGTAGACGTCAGAGAACAGCTTTATATGGCGTCAGTTCTTCCACCTTGCCATGAGTTCTGGGATCAGCATCAGGTTGTCATACTTGTACCATAGGGTAGCCAGTCTCTTTTCCTGCTGAGCAATGTCACTGGCTCCCTCAAGTGAGATTCTTATGATGGAACTGCTCTGAATTTCATTTGGTAATCCATGAATTTACATGCAATAAAATTACACAGAACCAACACACACACACAGAGACACACAGACATGCACACAGACACACATAAATACACACAGACAGAAATTGCATACATAGACACACAAGCACACACACATACAGATAGACATACACACATATAAATCAGTGCAGGATAAAGTTGAGTAATCTGTAGATTATTTTAATGCCAATTTCCTGATTGTGTTAGTATATTACATATAAAATGTAACTCTTGGGGGACACTGGCTAAGACAATAGGGGATCCTTCTTTGTCATTTTTTGTAATTGTACTAAAACCTACCTGTACTTCAAAGTAAAGTTAAAGGATGTTTAGATTAAGGAGTCGTCTCCTCCACTACAAATAAAATGCAGGCTTAATGGAACCCCATTTTTCATGGGTGTAATAGTCAATATACGATTGGGTTTGGAGGTGCAGTGAGATCACAAAATTCCATCCAGCTGGAAGAAATCTGCAGGTGCCAGAGCAGGTCCTTTCTGTGATGACAAAAAGGCTATGTGTCTGTGCTGTCCAGTGTGGTAACCTCTGTCCATGTGTGACTGGTGAGCACTTAGCGTGTGACTTTGGAAACAAACTTCAAAGTTATTCAATTTTAGTTGATTGACATTTAAATTTACATAGCTTCTGTGGTGGGAAAATCAGCTTGGAGAAATTTTTGCTTCAAAAAGTGGGAGGGTAGCAGGGTATGGTGGCACATGCCTTTAACGTGGGTGGCAGAAGCAAGCAGATCTCTCTGAGTTCAAGGCCAACCTGTTCTACACAGGGAGTTCCAGGCTAGCCAAAGTGACATAGGGAGACCCTGTCTCAAAAATAAATAACTAAATAATTAACTATCTAAATAAAGTAGAAGAAACTCTCAGAACACATATAACTCAAGAGGGTCAACCCAAACTGTGGCTCTACATGGAAACCCAGGGGTGTTTTGACCAAAGAAAAAACTTTGAATAGAGTTCTGAAAGTTGCTAATGAAAGTAGTGACTTCCGTTTAGAACTTAAACCTAGACTAGAGAGGTGGGTCCTAAGGACATGGTTTCCCCCATGACTTATAGCAATATCTTTGCACAGAGCTTGGGCATAATGGTGTCCTGAAGAACAGAAAGAGACTATGTGAGTGTATGATAAACAGTACTGGTCAAAACTGAGGAGCATGCAATCTCGAACCCCCACTCGGTACATGCATTACTCATTTCTCATTTCTCTTGTTGTTCTGACCGAACAGTGACAAAAAACAGTTTGAAGGGAGATTTACTTTAGCTCCCAGTTCAAGAAGGAATTCAGTCCCTTGTGGCAGGAAGGCAGGGAGGCAGGAGTGTGAAGAGGCTGGTCACATGACATCCTCAGATAGGAAGGAGAGAATACACAAGAAGTTGGACTAGGCATGAAACCTCGAGATCAAGCTTCCCCTTTCTAAAAGTTTTACAACATCTCCAAAGAGTGCCAGCAGCAGAGGACCAACTGTTGAAGCACATGAGTCTGTGTCGGAGGGGTTCGTGTTCAAATCGCAAGGACAACAGGATTTCATGAGTCCTGAGACTCTTCAGAATTACACGGATGAAGAGTGGTATCTGTGGACCTGAATCACACAATATATTTCATCATTGTCTTTCCTCTGCCCCAACACCTCCTCCCAGATCCTCCTTACCTCCCTACCCACTCAGCTCCATCTGAACTTGAGTTTCAAGTGGAGGTGGTGCTGGCCTTATGACAAGCGGGGACACTCTCTGAGGCTCTGAAGAGGGCTGAACCCCGGTGACATGTTTCTTTCTGATTCTCATATTTAGATATCTTAGACTAAAAAACTTTTTTTCCTGTCCCTCTATATGCCTGTACTGTCACTGTACGTAACAGACTTTCTCAGTGTTTCTCAAAAGAGCACAGACCTCTTTTGTTTGGGGACCTCAGAGTATTTCATTGTCACCTTCCTATGAGGAACATGTAGGACCGAGCCCCTCTGCTTGTTGGGCACTTACGCTCCCAAGCCCCCAGAACGACTCATTGGAGTTTCTTCTGGTAATTAGACTTCCTCTCTTGAGTTAGATTACAAGCAGCTGTGATCAGATGGAGAAGGCCAAATTAAGTCTTGAGAACCCCCAAGGAGAGGTTGGTGGGGAACTCTTGGCTGTTAATTGGGAGCCAGGTAGATTTTAGCTGGAATGTTTCATGCTACCAATCCTGACTCTATGGCTGGTCTTCAGGTATGGAGGCCTGGAGATAGCAGAGAACAAGCCAAATTCCCTTGTACTGCTTGATCCTGCCATTGACCCTTGACCTCTTTCCTTGCAGACAGGCCTGATTGCCTCAAGGACATAGTCTATGTCACAAAGGCTTCTTGGTCTAGCTGACTTCATGTTAGTGCAGTATGATGTGTAGACACTACTTTGGACACTGAGTTTTCTTGTATCTTCTGGTTCAGACCATGAGTATCTAGTTCAACTATTCATACTATAAAAAAATCTATGTCTTTAAGTAAAGAGAATTAACTGCAAAAATTAGCAGAATATACTTGGGACATGACCTCATGTCTATAAGTTAAAATGATGACCTGGTCAGTCTAAGTAGATGGTACTTGGGCATTTTTGCTCTTGGACTTTGGGGGTCTGATGGCTTGAACTCTCTCTCTCTCATATTTGGGGGGAAGGCAGAGACCAAGAGGACACATTTCTCTTTCCTGTGTTTGCTGGCTTGTATCTCTGAATCTGTTTGTTTCTTCTGGCCAGTTTCTTCCTTGGCCAATGTATTATCTGATCAGTAATTAATCTTTACATGTCATGGGGGAATGCAGCAGTGTTGTAAAGGAACCTAATTATTTTTTATTGAACTAATTATTTTTGTTATATGCATTGTATGAGTTTTTATGTGTTTGTGTCTCTGGACTCAGGCATGTGAGAGTGTGTTGTGAGGCAACTCTTCAAGAAAACACACACAGATGTGCTTAAAGCCAAAGAGAAAGTCTTTAGGGGGGCTGCATGAAGAATTTGTCCAAGTCACGCAGCCACAAGCCTTACTGTTCTTGGCTTTTTATGCATAGAAACCACATATTGGTTGATATACCTCAATTAGCAAGAATAACAGTAAGCAGAGGTACAGAAGTCAAAAGAGCAAGGTTAGTACATTTAGGGACTTTCCTAGAAGTTATGGACTATGATGGATTATGTTTTTGTTTTAGTTTTGGCAGATGTTGGGGTCTTAGGTCAGAATGGTGCTTCTAACATGGCATCAGCTATGTTCAGGTCTTGGGGCCTGTTACAGTATAGAGGTCAGAAGTTGATGTCCATATTTTCCTCTATTGCTCTCTATTATTTTTCTATCTATCTATCTATCTATCTATCTATCTATCTATCTATCTAT
>LOJH01016050.1:12891-23073 GCA_001685095.1 Ellobius talpinus | reverse complement strand
AGCCTGATTGAAGGCATGTGTCATGGGGGTTCCACCCTGAGAAGTGATTAATGTTGGTCTCTTGTAGTAGATATAAAACGTTATTAACAAGAGCAGGCCTTGGAGCTAGGAAGATGGCTCAGTGCGTGAATTATTTGTCGTGCAACCATGAGAACCCAAGTTCACATCCCAGCACAAAGACATATCAGAACACACCTGTAACCCCAACACTGAAGTCGCAGAAACAGGGGGATTCCTGGGACTTGCTGACCAGCCAATTTAACTGAAATGCCAAGCTTCAGGTTTAGTGAAAACTTTATCTCAAAAACTAAAATGGAAAGTAATAGTGGAAGACACCAGCTTCAACCTCTGGCTTGCACACATTAATGTACACACACATACATGTGTACACATGCACACGTACACACACATGTTAAGACCAAACCTGACCCTTGAAGCTCCCTGTATTCCTTGTCATTTGATTCCCTCTGCACACTCTCCTGACATTACATTGTCATTTATCTGAGGCCCTCACCAGATTCCAAACACGGGGACCACTTGAGGTTGACACTTCAATCTCCAAAACTGTAAACTAAACCAATTTTTGCATTCTAAAGTACCTAGCCTTGAATATTCTGTTATAGCCACAGAAAACAGATTGGCATGTCCCACCTTTCTCCTAATTCTTCATTCAGCAAGCCTACACCAGGAGCTTAAAATCAAACATGGTAGCAACATAGTCATCATGAAAATGAGAAAGCACATGCCTGTTCATTTTCCTAATCTCTTATCGCTGTTGCCTGGCATTATCTACCAAATTGTAGAGGACCTGATGGTGCAGGCCTGAAATCCTGGGTATTTGGAAGGCTGAGGCAGGAGGGTCACAAGTTCAAGGCCTTCCTGGGCTACAGAATGAGTCTGAGGCCAAGGTGTACAAATTAGTGAGACCCTGTCTCAGAATAAAAGTAAAAGACAGGGGGCTGGGAAGATGGTCAGAATTTAGGAGCACTTGCTGCTTACTTTTGCAGAGGCCCCCAGGTCAGCTCCCAGCACCCAAACCAAGTAGCTCACAACCACCTGTCACCCCAGCTCCGGAGGACCCAATGCCCTCTCCCAGCCTCCACAGGTACTGCACATACATGTCCATGTACACATGTATACACACACATGCACACTCACAAATAGAAGTAATAAAATAAATATATTTCTATTTAAAGTGAATGCAGGCTGGGATATAGATCAGTTGAAGAGTTCATGCCTAGAATACACAAGATACTAGGTTCAAGCCCTGGCACCACAAAAATCAAAATTAATTAATTAGTTACATTAAAATCCTTTCTCAGAGTCAGCCCTTGAGGGTGACTACCCCACCAGGGTGATGTCCCAGAAGCCAAGACTGTCCTCACCCTATTCTCTAACCTCTTTTCCCACCAATCTGTCCCCTGCCCTCATCCCTCCCTCACATATTCCCAGCTCCCAGCTCCCACCCACTTCCCACTTCCACCACTCTGCCTGGCACCTTCGGTGACAGTCTTTGATTTACACCTGTCGTCATCCTCAGAAGGGATGAACACTGGTCTGGTGGAGTTCTAGAAAGTACAAAACGTTATTAAAATGACCAGACCTGAGGGTTGGGAGGATGGCTCAGGCAGAAATTCAGCCTGGATGGAGTTTGCTACTAGTCAAATCCTCAGGACCAACACAGTCTCTTGGAATTTGCTTTTCTCCTGACAGTAGGGAACAGCCACCATTGGCGAATCTAGCTATGAGATTCTGGTTAAGTCCACATAAGAATGGCTTCTCCCACAAGCCTCGTGCCTGCCAGCAAAATAATCCTTTTGGATACTCAGGCTTAGACATTTCTTTTGACCATGACTCTCCCTTTCCCCTTGTGGCTGTGACCTCCTCTTCCCCCATGACCTCGTGAGTATCAGGATTCTTAATAGCAAACTACAGAAAGCTCAACTCAGAGTTGTTGCCTCAGGTGCCTGAACTGCCCAGGGAGAGGCCTGACTCAGGAGCTCCATCAGTGGCCTGGGGCCTTGGTCTCACCTCTCATCTACCGCAGTTTTCATCTGCAGACTCTATTTGCCTTGCAAGGGTCCCAGAGGTCCCAGCCTCACTTCTTGTCAGCCCCATGCCCACTAGAACATAAAATTCCTTTTCTATAGCTCACCTAACACAAACAGCCGGCCTGACGGTCATGGTCCAAGCGTCCACATGGCCATCATTACAACAAGCACTGAGCTGGAAGGGAGGATCTACAACTAGCTCATTCTATGGTCAGAAGCCAGACTCTTTGTAGCTTGTGGAGTCAGTTCCACAAAACAAACCACGTGGACCGAGGTGGAAGGAGGGGGTTCGTCAAGGAAAATGGGGCGATTCCCCCAAAAAGCAAGTTCGATGAACATATAACAAACTCCTGGGGTTCCCATCGCCAACCAAGGCCACCATTCAAAGCACACTGCCATGATTTCACCTGTTCTGCACATCAGCCTCCCCATCTTAAACATCTTCTAAAGAGCCCTGACTCACTTCAGCTCTGAAACCAAACTAAGTTAGCCTTGAGAGATGGTCCAGTAGGTAATGGTGCTTCTTCCGGCACAGGCCTGGCAACCTGGATTTTGTCCTCAAAACCCACACAGAGATGGAAGGAGAGAACCAACTCCATGGATTTGTCCTCTGACCTCTCCACACACATACACATCACACACGCACACACACATACACATGAAAAATATTAAATAATAATAATAATAAAGATACCTCCATGGCACCTATTGTCCAGCCCATAAAACCCAAGGTACAAGAAACTCAATAGCTTCGTGCCCTGGTACTACCACTCCCCACCTGCCCAATTCACCTATCTGTCACTCAGCTGACAGGCATTTCAGCTAAACAATACTGGCTACTATTCCTCCACATGGCTTCTCTAGTCTCTCTCCTTGGAAGCCAGAGTTCCACCATTTTCTGAGAATGCTCACCTCTCCATTATCCATTCCCCCATGCCATAAACCAGCTCAATGCAGTGACTAACCCCTCGGGAAGACTCAGTGCCATGGCAGCCACACCAACCACATGTCAGTGTGGCAGGTCCCATGACTGATGCCGCTCTCGGGCACAATTCACCTGAGATTGTGAGTTCCTAGGTAGGGAAGCATTGTAAGCATCCTCAGGCCTTGAGCCAGTCTCCATGTAGACCAGGACGATCCGAACTGCAAGCATTTCAACCGGAGCCTCTTCAACGCAAAGGTGTTTGTATCTGCCAAGGGCATGAACCGAGGCATGGCTGCCTCCCCACCAGTTCATTCCTCGCCCCTCCCCCATCCTCTTTCTGCTTTCATAGAAGACAATGGCCTCATTTGTTCCTACTGGAGAAGGTGGCATTCGGTCTCTGTAGACCAGACAGACCTTGAACTCCGGATGCTCCTGACTGTACTGACTGCTGGGGTGACAGGCGTGCAACCCCACACCACCTTGGAAGTACATCTCTTATAATACTCTGGCACCAAAATTCTGAGAGGATTCACTTGGCATAGACCACAGATCTTCCTGAGCCAATCACTGTGGGTGAAGGAATAGGGTCACATGGCCACAGTAGCCTCAGCCCCGCATTAGAACTGCAGGAAGTTCATAAAATAGGGGCATGTTGCCAGAGGACAAGGAAGTATGTGAAGTCATTTCCCAGAGGACCCTCCCAACACTCAAGCCTGGCCTGTGGGTAGACTCTTCAGTGGGTTGTCAGCCCTGTTCTGGCTAACATTGCAGGCTGAAAGCTGCACACCACTGACCACAATCAAAGCAGCTCTCGCTGTTGGATACCTGTCCCAGATAGTGCTGCGCAACTCACTTATTCCCATGGCAACCCCTAAGGAAGCATCCCTTTTCATGGATGAGGAAAGCGAGGCACAAAGGAAGGGTAATTCATTTGTTCAAGGTTCTCAGATGAGAAGCTGAGGAGCCAGGATTCGAACCTCAGGAGGGAGGCATCGGCAGAACCTGAGCTTCCCGCTGCATAGTAGCACCTGCAAGGACTGCTTGATCGGGCCCATGAGCCCTGGATAGGCAGCAGAGCAGCAACAATCTGCCTCCCCACATGGTCACAGCCTCCTGCCTGAAGTCTCCTCCCCTCAAACAGCCTAGAGCAGTGGCAGACTGGCTAAGGCAGCCAGCTCTGTCCTCTGCCCCAAGGGAAAGGACCTGATGTGAACCCAGCCCTACTCTCCCAGCCCCTGTCCCCCAGGTGGCCTCACTTCTTCTGTCCCCATGGAGTCCTCTACTTCTCAGCTCCACAGCCCGCCATTCAGTCATGGGTGCACACAGAGATAAGGTACCTAAAGAGTTAAACCATGAGAAACAGGCGATGGGCCCAGGACTCTGCAAATTGGCAAGTGGGGGAGGGTGCCAGACCCCTCCATCTACATTTCCCACAGGATGTAACCCTTCCTCTGACCACAATTTACACCAAAGCTCCCCTCCCCAGCATCTGAATCCTCCAGCAGGGTTCTTACTTTCTCTCTGACCAGCTGAGTGACCTTGATTAACCCTTTCCCAGCTGGAGCCTCAGTCTGAGTATCCAGACTACAGCCCTGTGGGGAGGCAAGCCTCAGTCCTGGAACTGGTGGCCCTCACCTATTATTTCCGGATCAATAGAGCCCTGACAACCATGCTCAGGGACAAGTATTGTCCACCTGACTTCCCCAGGAAGCCCCATCCTGTCAAGTGTCACCTCTCTTGCCTGTCTGCCATCAAACCTTAGCTTTCTGGTCCCCTCAAATCCTTGCCAAGTACCTGATGACTATCCATAGGAATTTCCATGACTTCAATGAAGTGAGAGGAATCCACAGGAGGGGAGACCCTGAGCTTTCTTAGGTTTCTCTGGCCTGCCATTTTGGTTTTTCAGACATTACTGTATCAGGAGCTGGAGAGATAGCTCAGGAGTTAAAAGCACAGGCTGCTCTTGCAGAGGACCTAGCTTTGATTCATAGTGCCCACATAGTGGCTCAGAACCTTTTATAACTCCAACCCCAGGGGATTTGACACCCTCTTCTGGTCTCTTCCAGGTACTGCATGCACGTGGTATACAGGCATGCATGCAAGCAAAACGCCCATACATGTTAAATAAATAAATAAAATCTTACCCCCCCCCAAAAAAGAACATTACATAACCCAGATAGACAAACAGTAACTAAAACTAATGGCTTTTCCTCCTCTTCTCCTCCTTCCCAACAACAAGATGGAGGGCTGGGGTTGCAGGCCAGACAGTTCTGCCCAGGGCCTCTAGACAAGGGCCTGGAAACCTTAACACATCTGTATCCAGCTCACCTGTGACAGGGTATTGGCAGTCCCCTGGGGGCACTCGGGCCCTTATGTGGCAGAGAGACACAAGGCACATTATTCCTAGCCTGCATCCAATGTCAGTCACGTTGCCTGGTACCCCACCCTGTTCCCGAAAACCAAAGGCGCCCCTTCCAGAGAAGAAAGGAGACAGCCTCTTCATTAATAGCGCTGGCGGCAAGGTAAGGCCGGCCGCCCGCCCCAAGCCCGCGCCCCTAATTATGCCACGCGCCTTTCATCCCCACGCACACACGCAGAAAGTTTATTGTTGTATTCCGGCCTTTCTTCAGTCTCCCCTGCCTTTCATGCCAGGGGAAGGGTGCTGAGGGGTCAAAGCTTCCTCCCCCAGCGCCTCTCCCTGCTTCAGTCCTTTAGAAAAACACCCAAAGCCATAATTTGTCTTAGAATTTCTTTTGAAACAGCTACAAGAAAGACTAACGACTGCTCTTTTCCCTCTGTTTCTGATTCCAGCCATCCCTTTATCTGGCTTTCATTAGAGCCTGGGCCGCGCCTCTTTTGTGGGAGAGACTTGAGGGAGCCGAGGCAGTTTCCCGCCGCTGTGATGTTGCTAAAGATTAAAAAAGAGCTTTGAAGCTGCACCAGCTCTGCCTGCGCCCCCTCGGAACAGGACCTCAGAAAGACCCGCGCCATCTGGCAAACCTGACATAAAGACAAAATAAAGTGATTGAAACAGTCTCTTCAAAGCCACAATGGCAGATTTGTTGATTTGGGCGTTATCTTTCATGCGAGGCCTTCAGAAGTCACCAGAACACCTAGGTAATCTCAGGCAGGCCTGACTGGAGTGGATGGAGCCTTCCAGGCTGAAGTTTGACAAGCGGACTGGCTGTAACTGGTGGGGGCTGAGGGACGGACTGATGGTCACCAGAGGTGGCTTTGAACTGAATCACTCAACAGCTGAATCTAGAGGCCTGCTCGCTGGGATTCCTCCTCACCTGCAGTCCCCTCAGGAGAGGCACCTGATGCCAGCAGAAGTAGAGCCCAGGCAGGAAGCAGATGCATGGATGTCCTGAGCAGGTGGGGAGTGGCAAGACACGAAAGGCCTCTGTCCTGGTTGCAGCTAACAGCCTGTTAGCAATGCCATGGCGCTGTTGTCAGGGATGATCCTGGCAGGGCAGGAGCCTATTTGCTGGGTCCCACCGAGAGTCTCTCGGCCAACTGAGCCCAGCAAAGGTTCTGCAGAGGTCCCACTGGCCTTCATTCACACCCACTATGGCTAGAATTCAGTTTCCTGTGTGCCTTCGCTCCGGCTCCTTCAAAGGAGAAGGTGCTGTCATGATCGGGGTTTATACTGGGTTAGGTGGCAGTGTACAGCCTAAGGTCCCGGTCTTGGAGCTAGTGTGGTGGTGGACACCTGTGAGCCCAGCCCTTCAGAGGTGGAACAATGAAGAGTTCAAGGGTCAGCTACACAGCTAGCCTGGACTACATAAGACCCTGTTTCAAAAACAAACAAACAAAAAACTGTCTTGAACAGCAGTCTGGAGACAGCAGCAGAAAAGCCAGCTAAATAGCCCCTCCTGCACTGAGCTTCAGGCCAAGGAGTTTGGGGCCACCATCCACATATCCGCCACCCGTGCAATTTCTCCTAGTGAGAAAATGCAAGGGTTGGAATGGGAAGAAGCAGGGCTCCTTAAGCACTACTTAAGGGGCTCAGGTGGTGTCTGGGGAGCACTCCCTTCCTCTCCCACCTGCCTACCTCAGCTGACTTGTCCGTCTCCACATGGAACACCTGATTCAATCTCTGCCTTTATTTTAAGGCTTTGCTAGCCAAATACGTGCACAACGTAAAAGGTGAGGGTCTGGAGGCCGCCAGTCCTTCTTACGGATCCCCTTAAACCTGGGGTTCAGGCAGATGCTGATGAACTCGATAGGAAAACGAATTGCAGTCTACCATGTTTTAGCAAAATTGTCAATTCACAAAACCTGACCACTGCTCAACCTCCAATAATCTACTGAAGACCTACTGCGCACTCCCACACAGGCAAAAGGGATGCCTGTCTGAACTCAGAGGCCTAGTGCTGAAAAGGCACATGGAACTGCACCAGCAGGAGGCGGTGGTAAGTCACTTCTGCATTCAGAACAGAGACACCAGTCCTAGTCACACATGCAGTCCCTAGCGACAACTTGCCTGTAGCATGAATTCTAATTGTTCTTAATAATAAAAACCCAGAGTCAGATATTAGGGGGTGAAAGCTGAGAGATCAGAGAAGCAGAACAGTCAGCCACTAGAGAGTTCTTACCTCTATCAATGCTCAGACCGAAGGGGCCATCCTGTCTCTACGAATCCTCAGACTGCACTGAGCTCCTGTTTCCTCCCGCCTTATATTCCTCTCTCTGCCCAGCCATACCACTCCTGTCTCCACCNTGTTTCTCTTTTAGACAGATTCAATCTCACTAGCCCAGGGTGGCCTTGAACTCATAGAGATACATCTGCCTCCCGTCTCCCAAGTGCTGGGATTAAAGGTGTGTGCTCCCACTCCCTGGCCTCTATGGATAACTAGTGGCTTAGCTCTGCACTTTGATCTTCAGACAAGCTGTATTTGTTGGATCACAAACAAAATTCTTGCCCACCCATTTTTCTTTGCCTCCCCACTCTGACCAGAAGCACTGCCTGAGTGGCAACGCTCCCCATCCCCTTGCCCTCTCCAGAGGAAGCTTCTCATCACAGGTGGCCCACACCACCCTTCCTTCCTCTCAGAAGCACAGCTGACTTGGCATAGGGTGTGGGGAGAGGTTCACAGCACATTTCCTGGCGTGAGATTAAGGTCCTATCTGTTTCCTCCCACAGTGAGAAGAGAGTCATCTCCCCTGAGGGACAGCACGACTGGAGAGCACAGGCAGAAGCGGCTCCCAGCCCGCCAGTTCCTGCAGGGAACCTTCCAAATACATAATCCACCCTCCTCTGCTGGCTTCCATAGCCTCATGGTCTGATGAACTCCTACTCACACTTTAAACCCCATGCCTAATAACCGCTCCCCTGAAGCCCTTCTGAGTTTCCTTCTCCCTCAGCTCACACTCCATCTGTCTTGGGTGGCCCTGAAATAAAGATTAGACTATTTTTCCAGAAAGAGTATGCATGTCCAGAAGTCAGAAAACTTTAGACCAGGTGTCTATCCATCAGCTGTGACATTTGAGCAGGTCGCTTTGCCCCTTTGGTCCCCAGTGTACTCATTTGTGAGTGGAGAAGATAAAATTTATCTTCCTGGGTTGTTATTGGAAATTAAATAAATCTCCAGTTTGGGGCAGGGAAGAAGGCTCTGTGAGCAGAGAGCTCTGGCTGCTCTTGCAGAGGACCTAGGTTCAGTTCCCACACTCACACTGTAGCCCACAACTGTCTCTATCTCGAATTACAGGAGACCCCACGCCCTTTCCTGGCCTCTGCAGGCACCAGGAACACGTGGTACACAGACAAACATGCAGATAAAGCATTCGTACCCATTAATAAAATAAGGTAGTATATTTAAAAGAGCCTGAGATAGTACCATACACATAGTGGGACTCCAGGAATGTGAACTCCACTCCTTCCTTGGTAGAACGTGAGTACCTTAAAGACAGGACCCCCATATTCACTCAGTCAGGCAGTCACTTCTTCAGTCGTCCATCCAGCCTGAGCTCCCACGGAACCCTGGGGTCTGAGTTCCCAGCCACAAGCTGGGTTGCACAACAGGAGACAGTACAGGCTGCGTCTTAGTGCCCAGCGATCCCTTGACTGGTTCTTTCTCCTGCAGCCGCAGCACCTGCTTTGACTGGAACTGTCCCTATGTCCCCATGATTCCCAAGGGGTTTAGCAAAAGTCAGTCTTCACAGTCCCTGGTAGTGCGACTGGCCGGAGCAAGGAAATATGGGATAAACAAGTCATCTCCAGGGCCTGTGACCAGGATTTGCTTTGGAAGCAGATGGGGGTCTCTCTGGTTCCCAATGAGTATGGTATCCTTTAGGCATCTTTTCTGTGCCTAGCATCTGAGGACAGGCAGACACACATTTTCTGTATGTGAGCACACAGTAGGTGTTCAGAACTGAACCTTTCACCCTCTGGAATGGTCAGCAAACTTCTCCCTGAGCTAAGCATCTATTTTTCAGTTTGCATTGCTGTGACAAAATTCCTGAGAGACCTGAGGGGATAAAATGTTTGTTTTGCTCAGTTTCAGAACTTTTGGTTCATGGTTGGCCCCGTGGATATTAGACTAAGTAGACTATAACAGCAGAAGGCCATAGTGGACAACTGTACATCTGAGGGCAGACAGGAAGCAGAGAGCAGGAGAAGGTCCAGGGACAAGACACACTCTTCAGGGACATGCCTCAATGCCCCACTTCCCCCAACCAGGCCCCATCTCCCAGGCAGCTATGAACTATTACATGGTTTAGCTGTTGAGGATATGAGCATCTTCACAACCCAAGCATCTCTCAGCATCAGCAGCAACTGGGGAACCAAGCCTTTAACCATAAGTCTTTGGGAGGACATTTCATATCCAATCCAAAACAGCATCCTTCGGGAGCAGAGCCTCATCTGAACACTCTGGAGAAGACAGAGAAGGACCACTATCCACTCTTTGGGAGCTCCCGATCTGCTGGAGAGGATGCTCAGTTCATCCATAGAAAGCAGGTAGAAGACACAGGCACATCATCCTCAATCTTGAAACCTGATGGTCCTGGAGCTGGGAGTGTAGGTCACGAATAAACTATTTGCCTATCCTGCAGAAGGCCCTGGGTTCAATCTCCAGTATAACATTTTTAAGAAAATGAAACAGAGGCTCTTGTTTTGATTAAACCCAAAGCTGAAATGTTTCTAAAAGTAAGGAAGAAAAGAAGGAAGGAAGGAAGGAAGGAAGGAAGGAAGGAAGGAAGGAA